>JASCZW010016248.1:0-19052 GCA_034211315.2 Aedes japonicus | reverse complement strand
CCACTTTCTTGTAACTCGACAGTCCAGCTCGTTTTTTAGCTCTATTGACGGTTGAAGGCGCCACTCCTAGCTTCTTTTCGACATCGCTGACGGAGAGGTTGAGGTTCCGCTCGAAAAAGCGGGCAACTCTTTTTGTCGTCGCTGTGACCTCCGGTTTTCAATTTTTCCTGATCCAGCACTGACTGTCACTTTTTAATGCACGATGAAAGGAAATGCGCCAAGCTTAAGTCGACCAAATTTTGATCGAAACACCCTTTAATAGTTCATCAATATGGAACTTGCTGCGAAAAGGTAGATATAGGGTTTCGGAGCCGGTTCTTGGTCTATTAAGTAGCTCGTACATTTTTCCTCTCTCTTTCTCTTGAACGTATACCAATACAAAATGATTTGCTCCAAGCTTTCAGAAGTGCCTCGCATTAACCTTTCTAAGATATTGGGGTAAATTCTCTTCAATGTATGCTATCTTTTTTAATTCCAAACCAAACGGGCTGAAATTTTCTGACTTCTAATATTTTACAGAATGCTTCATTTTTGCATAAACATATTTAAAAAAAATCAGTTTAAGGTAGTTGTACAAAATAAGGGACACATAGGGTCAATATTGAACCGGATTTCAACCCTTCGTAGAATTTCGACAGAATCAATGTTTAGCACCTGAAAGGTTCTGCCGAGAATGCACGAAAAAAAATCGTTATATTGTCACACTCTCAAAGTGAAAGAGTTTACTGTGTCATCGACAAATGCATCGAAGAAAATTTGCCTTCAGCGTAGTTTGTCGTCCATCCTCTTTGATATTATCATATTGTTCCAAATCGCGCTGCAGAGATACTGCAGTCTATCTTTGCAAAGTGAAGCTGAAGTTTTCGGCAAAGTTGTTTAAATAAAATATGTCATTTGACATTATCTAGTTCCAGATGTTGCCGCAGAGATGCGCAGCACATCTTAAAGCAGAAGTCATCTGTCAAAAATAAACCCAATAGGGTTTGTAGGGGATTTGGAAGTGTGAACAGACAGTTCGTTAGAACCATTTCCAAAAACACAACAAGCTACCGGTAGTATATGAGCACGATCAAGCGCACATTACTTTGCCAGTCGAAGTGGTGGATTCGTTCCTGTCTTGACCTACTCCGCATGGGGATGTTTGGCAAAGGATTGTGTGTTTCTTTCGAAATACTACCTCACAATGCCCTCCGCCCAATTTCAAAACTACTTCTATTCATTTTTCACAAGCCTGCCGTACTCTGACGGAACTATCAATACTTTCTCTTCACAACTTAGTTCTAGCAAAAAAATAATGCTGTCTACTCCAAGAGCCTCATGGCGATAGGAAATTATTTCCTTCTCAAAGAACTTCATCATTTAGAGAGTTGCCGATTGCTGCAAAGTTGTGGAGAATGTAAATTGAAGACAATTGAAATACATACATTAGTTCCAGATCGTACCACAGAGATGGAGCTGCCAAACGAAGCTCTACAATGAACAACATCACAATGAGAAACTTTGCCGAAAATGGTAACTCTCTGGAGCTTCATTTGACAACGATAGAGCAGCGCCATTTCTGCGGCAAGATCATGAACTAATATGATGTATTCAAATATTCAAATAACATTTTAAGAAACTTTGTCAATGACGGCAACTACCTAGAGCTTCATTTGATAGACTGCAGCGCGCGCACCTCTGCGGCTTGATCTGGAACTAATGAGATGACATCAAAAGACAACAAATAACATGTTGAGAAACTTTGTCAAAGACGGCAACTTTTTAGCGCGTCATTTAGAAAAGATAGACTGCAGCGGCATCTCTGCGGGAAGATTTGGAACTAATGTGATAATGAAAAAAGACGACAAATGACATAATGAGAAACTTTGCTCCAGACGGAAAATCTCAAGCGTTTCATTTGGCAAAGATAGACTGCAGCGCCATGTCTGCGGCATGATCTGGAACCAGTATTATGATGCGAAAAGACGACAAATAACATATTGAGAAACTTTGTTAAAGACGGCAGCCTTCTACAACTAGTCTGGAATGTTTTGTATGCAATTCTGCTCGAACATCAAAACCAAAACCTCCTTCCCTTTGTAGCAGATTCCCGGAGGCCAATGTTAGTGAAACCAGGCATTATCACCAATGTGTTTTTAAAAACCATAACCTTTCAAATGGAGTATACACATTGAGTTTAGGTTGAAATACGGGTCAACATTGGCTCTAATGTGTCTGTTTGTTTAATGCCAGAGAAAGGATAAAATAAACTTATTTTATTTCATAAAAGGACAGCATAAAAACATTTTCTGTAGCGACTAGTAGAAGACGCCATTTTTATTCCAAAAACTCAAAAAAAAAAAAAAAAAAACTTGAAAACTAAACGTCCACAGCTTGGACAAGTTAGTTCATTATTTTTAAAACGAAATGAAAATTAAATTTCATTTACTGGTAGAACATGGTGAGTCCATTCCAATTATGTTTTCAATGTGCAGTTTTTGATGATTGCTCTCTTCTAGATTTTAATTAAATAATCTTGATAGAAACTAGGATGAATATTAGTGCATCACCAGACTTAGGGCAGATTTTTCTTTTTTATTTATTTGTCCATCGTGAGGATCGTTTCAAAATAGCAGAGACCAGGAAGAATCTAAAAGAGATCAAAAAGGAACTTAACGTTGAGTAGAATATGACTAAAATATATATCGTTTTTACTAACATATTTTGGACAGACAAGAGCGACGTTTGATAAAAAGAATCAGGAGAGGTAACTGGGGCTTTGTGAAACTGATAAAGTGTATAGGAGATCTTTCCAAAAGTTCAGATTTCGTGAGATACCTGCCTCAAAAAAAAAAAAATGTAAACGACTAAATTAAAATTAATAATGTTCTACTTCATTATCAGTTCAGAAAATGGTGGCTTCCCCCTAATTCTGGGAGCAGATTGGATACTGCCTTAAAGGATGGAACGGTGAATTTTGTAGATGTATGCATACGGAGTGCTGACTCTATTTAGTTTTTGCCGTTTTCTATTCAGTTGTCAAAATGGCGTCGAAGCAAGAAGAGCACCGTATAAAAATTTTGCATGCGCATAAGTAAAATCCAAATTAAAAAACACTTAAAATTGTCAAATTAACCGTGACGAATGTTTTAAAAGTGTTCAGAGAACGTTTGAAGACTGCCAGGAAGCCGGAATCAGAATTAAATCGAAACCAGGAAACCACAGCGACCGGAAAAATAGCGGACAGCATTTTCAAACGCAATCCCGATATTTCCATCAGAGGTATCCTAAAAAAATGGGAAAGTCCCACACAACAGTGCAAAGACTAAGAAGCGAGCCGGGCTATCAGCATATAAGGTTACAGTGACACCAAATCGAGATGATTAGCAAAACACTACAGCCTTAATAGACGATTAAACATACGTCAAGGCTGATTTCAAGCAGCTCCTAGGTCAAGAGTTTTCTACGGGTACCGACAAAGGAAAGGTTCAAGATAAGTTTAAGCAGCAAAATGTCAATGTTCTCGAAAAAATACTTGGTTAGGCAGGCCGTTGGCACCTGTGGTATAAAAAGCGAAAGCTTGGTGACAACTGTCACTGTCAACCAATTTTTATTTAAAGGAATGCTTGCAAAAACCCTTATTGCCTTTCTTAAAAAAAAAACATAGTTGTTCCGTGCTGTTTTGGCCAGACCTCGCATCTTGCCACTACGAAAAAATGGATCAGGAATGGTTTACGGCAATAGTGTACAAATCGTACCCAAGAAGAAACTGCGCCTAGTTGAAAAATATTGGGCAATCGTAAAGAGAAACCTCAAGAGAACTCAAACACAGTTGGAAGTGAACAACAGTTCAAGACAAATTGGCGACACCAAATAAGGTGGATATAACAGCGGTACAAAATTTGATGAAAGGTGTGAAACGGTAAGCCCGACGGTTCACATTTGGAAAATCGGAAGCCTAATCAAATAATTGACTGTGTTTTGTAGACGATGAACTTTAAAAAGAAATCAAGATTGATCTTATCAGTGTGCACTTAATCATGTTTTACCAATGTTTGACCGTTCCACCCTTTATGGAAGTTTTACATACAAGGAGGCGATCAAAAAATTTCTGGATTAATCTGCATTATTTGGCATGGGTCTAAATTGACCATGAAGCGTCTTTTTGATGAATCCTAGAGGGTTTGAGCTGTTAAGTGGAATACCTGTAACTAGAAATTAGAAGAAAAATTAGTATTTCTTCTAATTTCTAGTCTTTTTGATATCCTAATTCTAAGCCTTCTAAGTTCTCAAAAATACCCTGAAGTTAAGATCTTAATGGTCTATTGACTCAATGTGGTTTGATAAGCATGTTCCCGACGTATACAATACATCGTCAGTGCCCAAAGTAGCAATATGATGACTTGTGCGTCTGAGAATGGCTACGATAAGATATTCAATGCTCTCCAAACTATCCTGGAGCTAAGGTCTTCGACTTCGTAAGGCTCAATAAAACTTCAACAATGTACTGAAGATATGTACTCATTCAAGGCAGCAAATAAGTTTTCCCTCGTGAAATTTTCGAATTTAATTCCGTTTTTTCGAGTTCTTAGTTGTTCTAATTGACCTGGCCGAGTTCTCGTAGTGTCAAATGGTCAAGTTGTTCCACCCTCGGGAAAATAAAAAGAAATGATTCAAATCGTAGGCGGATGTCGGGCAAGCTAGTGTTGGTGGTCGATGCGCATATTAGAACGCTAAGCAGAAGATTTTTAACCGATGGAGAAAAAGTGTGTGGGTATGCCTACCGGGAGTAGTTCGCAGGAAGGATTGCGTGAGGCATTTCCATTTTATGATGTTTTATTTCCATGGCACTTTAACCAACCGTACAAAGCTAAAACATTAATTATTTAATGCTAGAGTTCCAGCCGCTAGATGAAGTTGGACGTTCTCAGACATTCTTTTCTTTGCAGCGAGCAAGCAATGGTGCTATAACCATAAGCCGTATGCGGCTACGATTAAAATTAATGCTTAAGTCCCGACCGTTTGAAGAGATATGGAGCGTCATATAACTTTCTTACACTAGATGCTCTCAACCACCATTTTTAAATAAATTTGTGTTCTGTACACCAAACAGGGTAGTCTATTCAACAATTCTCTCCGACTAGACATTTCTCTTTTTCTTTGATATCTACTGAAGAGTACAAAGGTTTCCCATGTCTTCTTAAGGTAGATAACGAATTCTCTATATCTCTAACGGTTGCATGGACGTGGCCAAGTGAATGATCGAGTCTTCGTGAAGATTATTGCGTGAAGAAACGTATCAGTAACTGGTTCCGTTTCATGGTGACATGCAATGTCTTCAACGAATTATTCCTCATCGTAGCTCCATCCACGACCCGAGCAGGAACGAATAACTTGATAACTGATCTTGGTATTTAAGAGCGCTACACAAGAGATAAAATACCTGAGGATAATACCATAAAATTGCCCGAGCAGGACCGAATAACTTGATAACTGGCTTTGGAATTTAGGAGCTCAGATTAAGAGGCAAAATACCTGAGGATAATACCATAAATATTTTCCACAATGTTATGCGAATACCAAATTTAGGTAAAACAATACCAAAATAGTACCTCTCAGGTATCCCCAGGTATCCAAAATAACAAGTATTGGTATACGAGAGATATTTTGCTTGCAATTCTCAGGTATTTTGCTTAGGTATTTTACCTCTTAATCTGAGCTCTTTAATACTAAGGCCAATTATCGAGATCGAAATTAGGTATTCATATGTTATTGTTTGCTGCCTCGGGTAGTTGAGAGATATTTTGCTTGCAGTTCTTAGGTATTTGCTCAGGTATTTTAACTCTTACGCTTTGCTCTTAAATACCAAGGTCAGTTGTCAAGATCAAAATTAGGTATTCATTTGTTATTTTCTTTTGCTTGGAAGGGGCGCAAACGTCAATGCTATGATAGGCTATGCTATGTTCAAGAAGTTCAAGATAGTCTTTTGACAGCAAACATATCATGCAAGGATGCCAATACGATATGTGTAGATCTCCAAAGTATTCTGGAGTTCCGATCTATCGATTTACAAGCTCAATGAAGTCATGAAGAATGTTCTGAATGTTTTTATGAGTACTTGAAGTTCAAGACAACCTTCTGACCCACCATCGAATCGTTTTAATAAGATATGTAATTTTCTCCAAACTATTCTTGAAATAAGCTATTACAGACATACAGGCAATTAAGTCACGAGTTATATTTTTAAATTTAATATGAGGTCAGGATATGAGGTTGTCACGAGAGACAACATGCACGGCATTGACATTTAAGGCTCCCCAAAGTATAGTGGAGTTCACATCTTAAGGAAATACCGGCTCAATGAAGTCTTGTTCATTTCTTAGATGTTTTTATTTTGAGTTTGTGAAATTCTAGAGAGCCTTTTGGCAACATGCACTTAACCTTATCTTTTCAATAAGATATTAAATGCTCTCCAAAGTATTCTGAAGATGAGAGCTTGAGATTTACTGCCTCGATCGAGTCACGAGCAATGTCCTTAAAGTCAGGAAGAGTCTTCTGGCAACATGCACATCATTGAATCGATTCGACGAGGTATTTAAAACTCTTCAAAGTATTGTGGAGTTCAGATCTTGAAGATCTGCAGAAGCAAACAAGTTTAGAATAATGTTCTAAACGTTTTTATAAGTTCGTGAAGTTCTAAAGATTTGCGCCTCGTCGAATGGCTTAAAAGAGAACATATGTGCAATCCAAACTATCCTGGAGCTAGGACTATGATGTTCTACAGATAAAATGATGCCTTGAACAATGTTCTAAAAGTTTTAGAGAGTTCAAGAAGTTCCTGATGGCATGAAATGATTTCTGAAAATTACTAGTAGCTGGTATTGACAAGTTGACAACTCTAAAAAAATAGACTCAAATCAGATGGATGCTTTTGATTTGTTCCGCTCCCAACTTTCCTGGTTGTAGTTTAACGTGAATCAAAAGATGTAAGGACATGTAAGGACGTTATGGACAGTGCATGCAAGAAAACCAAGCTTTTTGGCAAATTTTCTTACTGACAGATCCGGATTTACATTGCGACCGCACACAATTGCTTTTCGCACTAGCTCTTCTTTCGACGCGATCTTCGATATGCGAAGTTGGAAGTTGCAAATTTTGTCGCGAACAAGCCTTGTTCAGTAATCAAACTATGAGAACCTGGTACAAGAGTTTATTATCAATTTGAAAAAAAAACTCTCTGCTCGGATTGATGCCAAACCGGTACAATTTTTTTTGTTTAAATCTCCTATTGGCCATTTTTGACGTTACTAGTGAATGCTACTACCCAAGTAACAATTTCAGCTCTATTCCAGCCGTACAGCACTCCTCCCGGCTTTGTTGATGAAACTGAATTCAAAACTGTTTTGTCCACCAACACCTCCTCTATGCATCTTTAAAGCCGAAATGTGTACAAAGTGGCCCACTCTATAGACGGTTGTGAAAACGAATTAATAAAACCTTTCCAAGACCATAAAGATTTTGAAAACGTTCTTGTGGAAGATGTTATGCCCACTTGAGAATCTTCATAAAACCTATTGGCCGCCATCAAAACCAACATAGGGCCGAATGGCCACAGCTGTCAAACTTCATCGTGGTTGGTTTTTGTATTTCTGCTTTGTTCGATTCTCTGCTCTTCTGATTCATTCAACAGTAAATAGTGGCTAAGAAAAAAGCTCAAGTGTTGTGGGAAATTATGTTTGATAGGAAAATATATGAAACAAATTATGTTTTTTTTATAGCGTATCATGCTCCAAATCATATGCGCATTTAATTGTATGGTGAATATTGGCATGATAAGAGCTGAAAATTAATGCGCCTCGGAAATTATGCGAGTTTACAACAACAAAAACAAAATTGAAAGAAATATATTCGATAAATTAATCAAGAAACTTCTGAAAATTGATGGAATTCAATAAGGTTATCTGAACGAATACCGAAATTTGTCTCAGATCTACAGTTTAATTGTATTACATTTAAAATTCGGTGCATTTATTTTTCCACATTTCAATTACTTCATATATTTCAATATGGCGATTGCAAGAAATCACAGTTTTGCCAAAAATCCAATTTATCTTCGCAATGGCTACTATAAAACTACCTGGTCGCTTGGTAGCTTTCCTCAATGCCAATTAGCCGTTTAATGCATTTACTGGAGGCAATATGGTTTTAAAATGCTTTTTCAACTGACCATAATAAAATAATATGAATGAGTCCTAAAACGGCATTTCAAAACAGCATTTTATGAGTTTACAAAGTCAAAATAAAACTTTTGACAGGAGTAAAAGGAATTTTAGAAGTCAAGGTTTTAAGATCGTTGTAAAGAAGCTGTGTAGGTTCCCATAAACCTGACTAAAATTTGAAACCTACTGGCATCTCTTGCTGTCATAATAAACCCGAATTTATTTCTAGTGGTTTTCATAGAACTTTAGTAAAACTTAATTAAGCTGGATGGTTTTGGCAATGTTACTTGGGTAGCTGAATGCAAAACTGTGGAGCGTTTCTAGGCGAAATGACCTGGAAATGTGGCAAACAATTTTCGATATTTTTTTTATTTGAATGAAACTTTGCATACGCGTTTGGCTTAGGAGACCGGGCATTTTCCGCGCTAACATAGATTTTTGTGACTCAAAAGTCAGGTGTAAAAAGGGCGTAAGTATTTGGAATAGCAATTCAATTAAGAATTTGTAGCTCGAAAACCTTTGGTTGTACAAAAATAATTGTCTAAGAACAAGTTGTCACTTTATGTGTTGAAGGTTGTGAAAAAATAAACACTGAAAAAAAAATTCTGAACAATAATTCTGAAAAAAAATTGACAACTAACATGAAAATTTAAATATCTCAAAAATAGATATTCTGATTTTTTTTTTGACTATACGAACTTGAAGTTATTACGCAAACTTTAGCGGAGACTTTAGGATGGAAAAATGTCAGGGAAAAAAAGTTTCTGGAACATCAGCTTTCGGTGCATTTCTCAAAATTATAATATTCGCGGGAATAAACGTATTTTGATGATATCATCTGATTTTTGAAATATTTTAAAATGTTTGAGTCCCTTATGATGACCTTCGTAAGAGCATCCGTTCTCGAGATATTTGCGATTCAATTTTATCATACTCTAAAAATTTTCGAAAATACGACCTTTTCATAAGTTTTTCTAGATTCTTAAACAACAAGAGTTGGAAATGTATAATAAATTTAACGTTACTCTCTCTTTGACCGCAAGATGATTGAATGAACGGTTCAAATCAAACAGATTATACACTATAGAGGCTGCATGGCGCTACTGTTCGTCTTGTTCTCACACGCGAACATGCCGGCCCTAGTAGCACACTTGTTGCCATTCGGTTGAGATAACATAAATATGACTTGCTAAGTCATAATCAAGAAACTACAACTAATTATGACCGTAGTGTGCTACTTGGGGGACACATATCGCATATACACAACATAAAAACCAGGAAAAGATATTTTGCCAACCGAAAAGTTAAATAAATTGGTCACCCATGACCATATCAAAATCGAACAATCCTAGGTGATGCTCTTACGAAAATCATCATTAGGAGCTGAAATTTTTTAAAACACTTCAAAAATCAGATTATATCATTAGAATACAATAAACGCAACTATAAAAATTTTGAGGAAATACACCAAAAGTTGATGTTCTAGAAACTTTTTTTTCCGTGACATTTCTCCATCCTGGAGTCTTCGGCAAAATTTTCGTAATAACTTCAAGTTTTCACAATCAAAAAATAACATAAAAAAAAACGTTTTCGAGATATTTAAATTTTAATGTTAAATGTAGATTATTTTTCCGGAAAAAAAATCTTTTTTTCTCAGTGTATATTTTTTTCGCAATTTTCACACATAGGGCCACAACTTGTTCTTAGACAGTTTTTTTGTACAACCAAAGGTTTTCGAAATTCAAACTTTTAATTTTTAATAAAAAGTTCTATTCAAAATGTTTACGCCCTTTTTAAAACTGACTAGCTAAGTCCAATTTTTTTTTGCATCAGTGGACAAAACTTACTTTTGTGGCTAAAACGTGTGTACAATTAAATCGGAAACACACGAAGTTGGTCGATAGATCATTTCGGCTGGAAACGCTATTCACAGTTTTTTTTTTAAGCAGGTTTTGAATAAACATGAATTCGATATCAAACTGATAAAGACTGTATTCGATGAAATTTGGACACACGCAATTGTTCGTAACTTTTTAGCGTGTAGGTAAAAATTATTGAAATTTTAACTGAATGTATTTCACTGTGTTGTGTCACTTGTGTAATGAGTTTCGTGAAAATCGGTCGAGTGATTTCAGTGATGGCTTCGAATGAAGAAATAGTGCGCCAACAAATTTTGGGCACTCACTTCGAAAACCCAAACGCTTCTCATCGATGGATCGGAAAACAGCTCGGAATCGCACATTCAACCGTATCTCATGTGATCAAAACGTTCAAAGACCGTAAGACAACCAAGCGGAAAAATGGTAGTGGCCTAAAACGTGGCACATCAAATCCGGAGAAGGCCAGGATGGTATTGGACCTATTTAAGTGTTATCCCAACATTTCGATCAGGGATGTTGCGATAAAGGCGAATGTTTCAGTTTGTTTTGTGCAGAAAACAATGAAACGTTCTGGATTACATGTGTACAAGGTGCAGAAGGCACCGAACCGGAGCGATAAACAGAACTCGGTGGCCAAAACTCGTGCAAGAAAACTGTACAGGGAGTGGCTCACAAAACCGTTCTGCATTGTGATGGACGATGAGACCTACATTAAAGCCGACACCAAACAAATGCCAGGACAGGAACACTACGTCGCCACCTCTAAGTTGGCCGTTCCGGAGAGTGTACGGAAGAATAAACTGTCGAAATTCGCCAAAAAATTCCTTGTCTGGCAAGCGATCTGCGGATGTGGCAAAATGAGTCAGCCCTTCATCACCTCTGGGACCGTCAACGGACAAATCTACAAGGACGAATGCCTCCAAAAACGACTTCTGCCCTTCTTGAGATCTCACGATGGCCCGACACTGTTTTGGCCGGATTTGGCATCTTGCCACTATGCCCGGCCCGTCTTAGACTGGTACAAAGATAATAATGTAGTTTTTGTACCACAAGACGTCAACCCTCCAAACACTCCGGAACTTCACCCAATTGAAAAAAATTGGGCAATCATGAAGGCAAAGCTCGTCAAAACTCCAAAACTGATAGAAAATGAACTTGAACTAAAAAAAGTGTGGTTAAAAGTAAGTAAGCAAGTCGGTCCTATCATTGCCCAAAATTTGATGAAAGGGGTCAAGGCAAAGGTGCGGGTATTTGGGTTGGGAGAAGAGGTTCAATAAACCAATGATGTCCAAACTTAACCATTTAGTAGTACTTTATTTCCAGAAAATCAAGGAAAATTTTTGGTGACCTATTTCGTGTGTCCAAATTTCATCGAATACAGTCTTTAATATAAAATAGTTACAAATAAATTGGTAACATAACAGGGTTTGATATCAAAATGAACTCAATGTTCATAAAACTTGTTAATATTGTGATTTATTACAAGTACTCATTTGTTATCTAATTTGTTATTTAAGCTGTTTATTCAGTTATTAAGTGGTCAAACAATCAAGATCTGATATATGAATTTCTTATCAATTTGGTATAAATCTTTGCTCGGGTCAACAGTACAACACTGGCGCCGTTTTCGTTTCCGTTATCTTTACAACCCAAGAGGGTTGAAAATATTTTTCCGATTTGTCATCGAAATTCACTAATTTTTTTTTATTTCGAACGATCTAAACAGGAGCGGGACTTCGCCCGATTTTAGTAATGTTCGATAGATTTTTCATGGCGCATCATTGTGCAATCACTAGCTCCGATACAACCATAAAAACGGGAATGAAATTGATCTTCACTAATTGATTATTCCACCTTTGTACCGCTATTGACAATACCACCACCGGGAGTCAACCATTTACATCCGATAGTGGTAACGACCCAGACGCTCGAGCAAATATTTGTCACTACTGCTCCATTCAAGGCAAAGCGGCTCTTTCTGTTCCATTCGCCAACACATTGTAGGTACTCCATCCCATTCAGACACGACTCCACCACCTTAAGTCGTGTTTTATCATTCAAGCGAAACCAAGCCTAGAACCAAACAGGTGGACAGAAATCACGGCATTTTTATGCAATCTCACTATCAAACGTGACCGCAAGTAGGTTGAATGGTTGGCTGGCTGGCGACTCTCTATTTCAGCACGAACGAGAAACTATCGCTTTCATTCACAAAACTGGCGCCATCCTATTTTGATAGGGAAATTTTTGTTTTCCAAATAACACACAATTTCTTCGACACATCACACCACTGCGGGGCACGTTCTCGATAGCGATTCGGTTGCTTCTTCTGATCCATCATTCAGGTCGCATTTCAGCACCTGAAGGTTCCACTGACCGACTTATTTGTGTCACGCACCGCCCTACAAACGTCTCCCGAAAAACAATTTATCATTGAATTAATTGGATTCACCCAGTGACTTCTTCGCCTGCTTCGATTCACTCTCAGATGCAGAGGGGGTTTTCTTTTTGCTCAATTACACTGCTCAATATCCACTGACACCGACCGACCGCGAGGAATACAAATGCGTGCGTTATGACTCCGCGCCCTGATCGATTGACTGGCGGACGGTGGCGGCTGACTAATTGTTTGGCGTCGATTCGTCGTCGTCGTCGTCGTTTGGTTGAATGTGTTTAACCGGTACGAGTGGGAATCGATAACGAGCGCGCCTCTCGGTGATAAAGCGGACGCGGCGCACCGATAAAAGATTTCCCCGACAAAACACCCCAAAAGCACAGGCCCGGATATCGCACCGCTTTTCGTACGAACGATTATCTCACCATCGGGCAAAACCACCCTATTAAGATTGGATCGAAATTGCCTTTTCTTCTGCTTCAGCAGCAACACCAACACACGTCATAAATCGATTA
Source organism: Aedes japonicus (assembly GCA_034211315.2). Taxonomy (NCBI): domain Eukaryota; kingdom Metazoa; phylum Arthropoda; class Insecta; order Diptera; family Culicidae; genus Aedes; species Aedes japonicus. The sequence continues at coordinate 6,064 of JASCZW010016248.1, read as the reverse complement.
GCGCACAGTCAAATAAACACAATTATCATAAAGGAAAACACAAACACAGTTGGTACCAAGCTTGTTAACACCGAGCCGAAAACCGTGGCTGCCGCGTTTTGGTGGGCGGGAGCGTTGGGGGAGGAAGTGGTTGAACGCGTGCCACTGGACTGGAAATTGGATCCTTTCCGTCGAGGAAAGCTAAAGTCCGTTGTAATTTGAGTGAAGTGCCGAAGGTGAACTCGCCTGCACCTTCTTAATTCAGTAAACATCCCCACGCACACACACACGCACACACGGGCGATGCGATGGCTCTTCCAGCTCCATCGGATCACTCAGCTGTACTGAAATCCAAAATAAGTCGTACCTTCGGTTCCAGAAGCAGAAGACCGCGTGTACTGGCACCGCTCTGGAACTGGCACAGTGGTAAACAAAATTGCTGTCACATATGGCGAACAGAGGTGCCCAACTTCGTGGGGGCAAGATGTTTTTTTCAAGACAATTTCCGCAACACTTGGCTTAATTGCGAAGAAACAATGCGAAGAGGTGATCTTCATTACATCAGACGAATTTCACGCCAACTCGTCTTCGTGATTGGCAACACCCTCTCAGAATCCGATGAAGCTTTGTGGGTGTGTAGGCTATGTCTTTTCAAGCAACTTTGCATACTTTGGTTTTTCGAAATTTATCTAGACTACCATTTGAAAAGGGCTTGAGTTTTTTGATCGATTTTTTTTCAAACAACATAACTCAAAAAAGAAAAGATTTACATAAAAGTGATGCATGGGTAACTTTTAAAAAATTGGCTTGACTTTTCTGATAAAAAAATTGTAAAATCAATTCTTACACGCTAAAAAAAAAATTTAAAATTTGAAGCCAATTTGCTAAAAAAGGCTATCTTAGAATTGGACGAATTTTTTTTCTTAATAAAGGCAATATAATTGTCTAAAAGTTCGCCATACATTGTCATCTCGCGCTTTTAAGGATAAAAAGTTTTGACGTATAGACTGTTCCAGAAAATATAAGCACACTTTCAAAATAACAAAAAGTTCTTGTTTTTTTTTTAAGTTTTAATAATTTTATTTGGCAAATCATATTTGTATTTGTGTTTTATATGATATTTTACTCTCGTTTAATCAAAATATTTAATCATAGCCAAGACTCCTAACTTTTCCTCGAATATGACCCATTAGCTTCTGCACAGTGGTACTTCGCTCATTTAATTTTCCATACCTTTCTAGGCTATGGTGATATTTTCAATATGCTACCTAAATTTTTCACAGAAATACGGGTTTTAGAAATCGGTATGTCCAAAAACGACTTTTTTCACATATGTTATGAAAACTTCAAATTTATAAAGCTTATCAACATGAAATTTTGGTGCAAATTTTCAGCCAAAAATATTGTTAATTGACAAAGATGGTTGAACATGTCGTTTTTTGGAAGCAAAATTTTGCTCGGCTTTTTTTTGCTACTGAGTGTTTTTTCAATACTGGTAATACAACCGTATTATGGTATGTCATCCTGGAATCATCTTTGGTTAGATCCAACAAGTACTGGATCTTGTATTTAAAATTTTATAGTGATCAAGTTTATCTACAAGCGTATCTACTGTGATCGACTTACTTTATGCATGTTCGTTGTTATATTGGCCGTGGAGTATTTTGGACACAATGGACAACCTCTACATTATCTTTTAATGTTGAATATTTGAAGAAATAATGATGTCAATAGCTTCAATAACAACAATTCGGGATTTATTTAGCTCAAGAATATTTTCGCAGTACATAAGGTGTATTTGCGCCATATGAAGCATAAATTTGCTAATACAATATCCGGTGAGATCTTTCTGAATTTGAACGATACTGCTAAATACGTGCCATCATCAAAACAATAAGATTTGATGGAAGTGTATGCACAGTACCTATATCCATTTGATGTTTTTACTGTGTTTATGCGGGGCTTGTTGTACGTGAAAGTGACCTTCGAATGGACGTGAGTAACCAGGCATTCTGAAATGGGTCACTGGAACTCAACAGAGCTATCACCTTCCAATTCCCGGGCTAAAAATGTTTGCCGAGTCGACAACAGTTCGTTTAACTGCAAACATTTTTCTTCCATAAAATCACTGCCGGACGGTGGGCGTTGGATTGTATATACACACATACACACACACACACACACACACACACACACACGCACACACACACACACACACACACACACACACAATGAAGCATAAATTTGCTAATCTTGACGAAAAACGAGTTATTTTAAAAGTGTTTAGAGGTGGGTAAAATTAGCAAGCGTTGGTTGAGTAGAATGAATGGGAGAATGCCTTCCCAAAAAACAAACGAAAGCAGTAAATAAGCATACATGCTTTATTTAATCTGAATTATGACTTTTGTAGCTTAACACAAAATCTTGCTAAAATATACGCTGAACAACCATGTTCTCAATAAATATATTAACATTAATCTAAGTGTTTTGTTTTGTTTGAATAACAGGCTTAGTAAAAGCTATTTTAGTATTTATGTGTAACTAAATTTACACAGTTCAACAAAGAGATGAATAACAGTTTATAAATTCGTTTGAACATCGTTTATACAGCCTAGCTAATAAAACCTGACATTGAATTGAATAATAGCTGAAATGTACATCACTATTTGACTGATCCTATTATAAGCTGAGGAAAAATAATACAAAAGCATTACACAGATGTCTTAATTGACTTTTATTCAAAGCGGCTGTCGCTAGCGAGTGGTTGGCTGGACAGCTATTTTTAATGCAGTCGTATGCTACGCCAAGCTCGTGGCAAATTTATCAAATTTGGAGGGAAATGTGTATGATCCAGTTGGTAGTCATATCCAGGGTTGCCACATCATTTTTCGTTCCCATCTTAAATTTTTGCTAAAAATCTTTTTTATCTGTGTTTAACTGCGCAGAAAATCTTGGCAAAAATCTTTGCTCCTAACTTTCTGTTGAAAAAGTAGAATGTAAACTTTTCAGGTGCCTGGATACCGATGCACTTCTTTTTAATAATTGCTATTGAGTTGAATTTTAAACAAAAAGGATATTTACACATTAAAACCCTTCCATGTTGATTAACCTATACAGAACGGTCTTCACGTAATATAGGTTGTAATTCTAACGGAGTATTAATTGCAATTAACGGATTCCATACACCACTCTACAGCAAAACGTATTTCCACAGGAAAACGGACCAGTATACGAGGGATTCGTGTTCTTGGGGGAAATCAATCATTGCACTTAAGTCATTCTGACAGTCCAGTATTGACATGATAATCATACAGTGTTGGTTTTGATTACCAGAAGATTAAGGATATGAACAAAACAGGAATGGAATTTCCAAACAACCATTGTTATGATATGTGTTCATAAATTTGTTGAATCTAGAATTTAGATGGTGTCCGTAATCAGGCGGTTTCGGATTTGGGTCTTATTCAGATTGGGTTGCGTGAAACATTGGCTCCACAATTGTCAAGTAATTTGGAATCAATAGAAAATTCGCAATTAACCTCCTAAGCAAGATAAAAACCAGTTTCCCATCTGCTTGTTTAAAACACAGCAGTTTTTTCAACAAGTTTCCAAGTCATCATTGTTGATAGCCTGTTCCTTATCGTTTTGGAAGAAGTTCGGATATTGTTCAGTAATCGGGTTGAACTCTTTCAAAATGTGCCGCTTTTTGGGGCCAACGCCCGTTGCAGTTCCTGTTGAGAACTGACTAGAACGATAGCCATCCGGTGGCAGATCGATGCAGAACTTTCAAAGGCTTCAATTCCAAGATATTTTTTATCGTCTAGAGTTCATTGGGTCATCTGAGGCTGAGGGATAATAAACCGTAAATATCTCGCACCAATTGTTCCAGTTACGGCAGCTTTTCGCACGTGTAGCTTGCAAAAAGAGCCAAAAAGTGTCAAGTACATTTGATAATTTCTGGAGAACTATATCTAGGAATTCTTGCAAATATTCTACACAAAACTTAAGAAATAATTCTATAAAAACCGTTGCAGAATTTTTTAAATGAAGAGTTAAATAAACGAGATTATGGAATTCATGCAAATATTCTGAAATTTCTCCAACACATCAGGATTTTATCCAAAAATTACTCCATGAATTGCCTCACATAGTTTTGTTCTGTCAGGTGTCTTCCAGAGATTCCTTTATAATCACAAAACTTTACTCGTTCAGGGATTCCACCATAAAATTCATCACAAGAGAGTTTAAAAAAACAGCCAATGAAATGCCAGAAGAAACTCCTGGAAGAATCGCTGGAGGAATGGCTACAAACTCCTGAAGAATACTTATAGAAACGCCAGAAGGAATATTTCAAGCAATGTCTGAGAACTTTTCATAGAATCTTTGGGAAATTATATCAATTTCTCTTAAAAAAATTTCAAGTAATTTATAAAGAAATCATTTGGGAGCACACACACACACAAACTGACTAGACTGTCATTTATCATGGTAAATAGTTGAATCCTAAAATGTCATTTTTGTTATATTGGAGGTATTTGAGTGGACAAGCAGTTGCCGAAAATCTTAAAAATCTTGGTTTATCTGTATAAGAAAAATGCAAAAAAATTGGGTCAATCTAGATAAATCTGTGCGTGTGTCAACCCTGGTCATTGTGTTATACTGAATTATTGTAAGAGTGCTCATTGTATCCGCATGACACCTTACCTAATTCGTAAATCCTGGCCGATCCTGAATTCCGCACAATTTCTGTTCGATAAATACCAAATATTTCTTAAAATCATGGTTCGGTATAGAAAATAACTCGTTTGAAGTTTATTTGCTTTTTGCAATCGCAGCCCACTGGTTGCTGGCATGTTAGGATTTCCCTATTACAGACATCATTTTATTATAACAAGTTGTTCAATGTTGGTAATGTTCTCTTCAAAATCCAATCAGTGCTTGAAAGTGTTTCTGTTCGTTTTAGTGCATTGGGTAGAGTCCCTACCTTGCAATAGGAATCAAATATGGCTGAATATGACTGCAAAGTATCAGAGCAGCAATCGGAGCGAATACATCTTTGCGCTATTTGAAGTAATAGCATGAGTTTAAAGTCGACTTTCAAACATTTGGTGAAGTTATAAGGGGTTTATTGAATTCCTGCAAAAAGTTATCGTTTAAATTGATGATTTTTATACAGTTACATATTCTTTAAAGAAACCTTGTATGTATTTGTATATATGTCTTATTTTTAAAGTGTACCTCTCCAACTCGTCTTATAATTTGGTCCTAAAACCTCACAGAAGCCAATTAAATTTAATTACAATGACAATTTCGATTTTTTAGAGGTCTTTGAATGTTTGAAAAATCAAGGCTACCATTTGGAAAGGGCTTATTTATAATTATTAAGTTTTTTTTTAACCTTTGTGATAGTACAATTATATCAGGTGGTTGATCCTATTTATTACCAAACCTTTGAAGTATATTACAAAAAGGACGATAAATTGGAAAACAAAAGCTTTATCATAATGTCTGAAGTATTGACCCATGACGCAATAGCAGTCTCAGTTGTTCATATCAAAATTTCTAGATTTCATTAAACAAAATCATTATGCATTGCGCTAAAAATTTATTCTCATGTCAGATTGAGCAGCGGCCCATTAACGAAAAGAACTTCGCCAGCTTGTGTAATTTCAAGTCCAGGTAAGGATTGGAAGCAGGAACGGCACTTCTTTGCAACGTCTCATGGGAAAGGTCCTGGGAATGCTATTGTTATTGCTAAATTTTATTGCAGTCTATATGAGAGATTGTAAGACATAACTAGACGAGTTTGGCGTGATACAAGGTAATATTTTTACACATTTGGACACGAAAATGTCGAGAAACACTGTTTTTCCTTAAAAGTGCCATCTTGCAATGTATGGCGAACTTTTAGACACTTATATTGCCTTTATTAAGAAAAATTCGTTCAAATTCTAAGATAGCCATTTTTCTCCAAATTTACTTTGGGGCTTTACATATACCACGTAGACTTTTCAGGGGGGAGGAGGGGTTGGCAAAAGTCTACGCTCCCATCTAAAAATAAAAAAAATATATATGGAGTAAGTCT
>JASCZW010016247.1:0-19059 GCA_034211315.2 Aedes japonicus | reverse complement strand
AATATATTACTTTCCACTCCTAGAGCCTCTCATAAAGATGAGAAATTTTTCTGAATAATTTGATCTTATAAATACTATTCAATAAATGATAAAATTAAGAAAAACTAATCACTGCCAACAACTTTTCAAATTTTAAAACGATTTTAAATTAAAAAATGGAACGAAATTTTTTTCACATTTTTCCTTTTACTTGCAAAATGATAAAAATATACATGGCAGCACAGAAATAACAGTTGTAGGGTATGTGTCCCTTGACTCAGCCTATTATGCAACCATCGATTACATTTTTGATTATAACTCATAAAGTTTTCAAGCTGAAGGCGAGATTCAACTAGTTCTACACTTGCTAAGATAAGTTTGATAAGACATTTGGTAGTATGTATCACGAAAAGTTACACAACTCTTTTTATAAAGTCAGAAACTTTCAAGGGATATGGATTTAATGTCGGTCTACAGGCACCAAATTGGGTCTATTCATGGATGCAACTTCGTCCCATTCGATGGATTTATTACTAAATGCAGTCTTTGTACGGTTTTTTTCTTCTTATTCTATGAATTAAGGCATTGCCAGCTGTATTCGCTTTACTTAACACAAAATTTCACAAAACAAACTAAAGTAAAACTGCTTTGAAACACATAAGTGATGTTCATATATGATTTACTAGCCATTCAATAATGAAAACATTATAATTCACTATACAACGGCTTAGTTCCTTCGGTTTGTGTTAAGATGAGCCACTTGAATATAAGCAACCGCAAACACATGCATTTCCACTTGAAATTTTACCAATAACAACCTTTTTACTACGTTATTGATACAACAGGCCATAGTTGGGAACATACAAAAAAATATGTCCCCAACATTGGGTCTATGATTTTCTTGTAAAATCATTGTTATTTTAGCAATGTGAACAGTTAGTTTGTAACGTGTAACTGTTTTCTGTACATCCAGGCGGCATTACTTGCTTTATCGATTTAATTAAGCCAAATTTAGATCACTTGAAGATCGTGTAGTTCATCTGTTCAGCTTAACCAGTGAAATCATGATGCCCCAAAAGTTCAAGAAATCGAAAATTACGCGGAAGTGAAAAACTATAAGTTGATTAATATTGTCTCAATTGCTTCGGATTACATCGGTCATTCTAATAGCAACATGATTTTGTTGATTATTGCTGAATTAATAAATCATTTGGTACATAGGCCGAATGAAGGAGCTAGGCTAACATTACATCCCCTTACCCTACATATATGGTAATATCTACAATATTTTGAATAACGTGTCAGATTCTTTTGTTCAAAACGATATTTTCAACTTATATTGATGATTCAAATATCGTTTGAAATATAATTCAAATAGTTTTCATTTGCCATTACGAAGACGAAGAGATTTCATTTGGATAAAAAAAATGTAAAACTGATTAACAAAACTTAAATTAAAGTTTCATTTGTCTGTTGCTGTGCGCTTGTTTCAAAAAACTTTCAAAGTAAAATATTTAGACCTGATGATCTGATGATTTTCTTTTTTGGACTTCGGATTTTCATTCTACCCAAAACAGTACGCATAGAAATGCTTTCATTTGCCTATGAAATAAACCTTGTAAACCTGTTTTATCCAATATTTTACACCAATTCATAAAATTATTCAATTAATAATATTGTGTGTTAAATTGTTATTATAACAATTTATTGTTACTTGAGCTTATTTGTCTTGGATAGTATTTTATCTACTAAGAAAACTGTGGCAGACATCAAGGAACTTTTCTTTGCGTTTAATGATTATGAAAAGTGTCAAGTGTAAGATTGAGGAAATTTTATTGTACACTCTTTCGAAAGCATTTGGTAACCATAAACACGGCCGTTTGGTTTAATGATGATATGACCTCGGAGTGCTTTTAGTTTCTCCCAATAAACAGGAGCTCACTTTCGGCATCGGTACATGGTCGTTTCGGACAACTCCGTATGTTCGATCTTAACGCGCTTTCGAAATTTGCACATACGGTTGGCATCAAAACCATTAGGCAGTAGCACTTATTCTCACTTTCAGACTGTTTCTCAAAACTTATTTCTTCCTATAAGTAAAACTTTATCAACACGAATCGTTAACACATCAAAATAACTGTTCATAGCAGTACGTATTGGAATATGCAGAGAATGTTAGTCTACAGGATATCATGTTCGAAAATCAAAACATTGTCCGTGATAGGAAATTTTAATCCTTGCCGGAGCGCAACATTCTTTAAATGTTTAAAGAAATGTTTAACCTTCCTAATGCATTAGGAAAAAGTTACACATAGTGCATTCAGGGTCAAAAAAGACCCAAGACTTTGCTTCGCTCCCAAATATTTATTTTTTAACCGATTTTTGATATCTTGGTCTCAAATGAAAGGTATAGATTCTTAGAACGCCATGCTGACCTGTTTTGTTTTTTGATTGGCCATTCTGGGCACATAGGTACCCAGAACCGGTAGCGGTATGCATCCGTAGTGGGCAATTTTGAAACCTCAAGTATTTGTACCGTTCGACGGTTTAAAATTCACGATTTTGAACACCGATCTTCAAAAACATCATGCCATAGATCAACCGGAGTATTTGGCCACATCCGGATACTCTGATTCCGGTTCCAGTAGAGTCCAAAGTGGACAATTTTGAAAACTCAACTATTTGTACCGTTCGACGGTTCAAAAATTCATGGTTTTGAAGACTGATACCCAAAAACATCATAACATAGATCAACCAGGACATTTGGTCACATCCGGATACTCTGGAACTGAATCCGGTAGGGCCCAAAGAGGAGAATTTTGAACCCCAAGTATTTGTACCGTTCGACGGTTCAAAATTTATGGTTTTGAATACTGATATCTGAAACCATCGATGCCATTGACCTACCAGCGAATTTGGCCACATCCGGATACTCTGGAACCGAATCCTGTAGGGCCCAAAGAGGACAATTTTGAAACTTCAAATAATTGTACCGATCGACGGCTTAAAATTCATGATTTTGAATACTGATATCCCAAAACATCGTGCCATTGACCTACCAGCGAATTTGGCCACATCCGGATACTCTGGAACCGAATCCGGTAGGGCCCAAAGAGGACAATTTTGAACCCCAAGTATTTGTACCGTTCGACGGTTCAAAATTTATGGTTTTGAATACTGATATCCCAAAACATCGTGCCATTGACCTACCAGCGAATTTGGCCACATCCGGATACTCTGGAACCGAATCCGGTAGGGCCCAAAGAGGACAGTTTTGGAACTCTTTTTTACCGATCGATGGCTCAAAATTCATGATTATAATGGTTGTCACCTTGATGAAAACGTCATGCCATCTGTATGCCCGGAGACATCCATCATGTCATGGATTAAAACTCGGAATGGACCCAATTTAGACTTCTCTTGTACCCACTAATTTGTATAGTTACTACATACATAAACTAATAGCCCGTTTTCCTTTTGTTTTTGGAGTAAAAAAACTAATTGATACATGTTTAACCTATTTATTGTACATTTCAGGGTTGATGCGAGTAAATAAAAAGTCATACGGTGGTCAAATTGACAGGTGTTTACGGTTTTAAAATTCTACACGATGGACAAAATGTTGCGGTATGAATTTTACATGTACAATTACCGCATTGGCAGCACATTGTTGAATACTTATTGTCGGAACCTTCGCAAAAAGAGCACCGTCCTCTCTTCTTTGTTGGATTCATATTTCTTTTATCAGGCTGGATAGGTGGATGGGCAACAATTGAAGTTCCAATACTGCTCTTGGTACGATTACGATTTGGGCTGAAAAGGCAGGTCTTGGAATCGTTTCACGTTGTGCTATCTGTTGGGATACCAGCGTTGTTCCCAAGCGTTCCAGAAACAACCGTTTCCGGTTCAAAGCGTTAGTCCAATCTCTGAAAATCTTATCGTACACAACAAACGCATTATTCAGTGATAGATCGATACCATTGCACACGACTACATTTTTAAAATTTTTCGTTGCGCGTTTCACGGAATATGAGGCAATGCGGCGATCAACGGTATCAACCGCACCCTTGTGCCGATTGTGGAAGTTAATGATATCTGGCTTTTTCTTCTCTGTAGAGTCAACGGCCTGGTCATGGTGGGAGGTACTTAGGAGAATCACGTTTTCCCTATTTTTGGTATGTAGGAGAACAAGGTGATATCTTGCGTTTGAGCGAAGAGGGATGAGTGTATTTGCCGACCCATGGTAACCAGCAGTGTAGGAGGGGGAGGGGGGTAAGGGTGCATGTTTTGTTTTTCCGGAGCGATCCGACCACACCAATGTTCTTTTTCAAGAGGCTCTTAGGCAATGGTAAAGAGGTGAACTCGGTTAAGCAATAGATCCTCGGTAACTCTTTGTCCCTGGTTTATTTCTTTTTTACCGTCTGCTCGTTTGCCCATGTAAATTTGCGAATGGAGTACATATCCGGTTACACTGTAGAAAGAATTAAAAATTTGATCCCATACTTCGCGGCTTTATTCGGCATGTATTGCCTACAAAAAAACCCTTCCACGGTATGCAACAAGCTGCTCGTCATTTGTAACGACCTCGTGAGGTGTAAAAGTATTCCAGTGATCCCAAAACTTTCGTATACCGATTACCTTTTTCAGTAGATCGTACTGTTATCAGTTCGGATCATTGCAAAAATATATTTAAATCTCCGAGCTGACATTGTTGCCCAAAAGATCGGCCGTCCAGCATCTCGTGCCATAATGTCTCAACTGGCTCCTTGTTGGACTTGAAAATGAATGATAGAAAACCCAAAAATGCAAGCTTCAAAAGCTTTAACTTCATTGTTGATACGAGCAGTTGCATAGCTTGTTACTCCGGGACGATTTTTCAAAATCTCGAAAGACCGCTTCCGTCCAACTTTTGAATCCACCCTGACAATATTTTTAGCCCACCGAGTTCCATCTTTAAAAATCCACGATAAATATTCTTCATCACTTGTTGATGATTTATCTTTAGAATTCGAAGTATTTTCGATAACATTCTTTTCCTGTTCTGACTCAACCACTTCGTCACCTGAAGATCTAAAATCAAAATCATCATTCACGATGAAATTCAACTGATAAAAGAAAAAAAAACTTGTCCATTTTATAATCAAAGTAATACATTTTTCATAGAGCTGGTAATATTTTTAAAAGTTTTTTACAAAGTTACCACTAATGTTTGCAATACTTATTTAAAAAACAACATGTAAAAGTAGAAATGTTTGAGTATTATGTTTTGAAAAATTGAACCCAACATGTTTTATTTTTCAAAACCCGATCACGACTCGAATTCGTCTATTAAATCCCAGAAACCAACCCTAAGCCGACTATGTACAGTGATAATCGATTGTTTTTTGGAAAATATCCTTATAATAAAATAAAAAATAAAATCATGCCACCTACTAATGACAAACATCTTCAGTAATTATGTAAATACTGTAAAAAACATAATTTAAAAGTATTATCAAATGCAATTTTTTTCTATCGCGTTGAAATAAGAGCCCCATGTTTTTTTTTTTTCAATTTGCAAACCCGGTCCGAAAACCCGAAAGCTAACCAACGTTAGTGAAAATGTTAGGGTAGCTTTTGTAAACATATCTTTGGACACAATTTTCTCGCAAACCGGAAGACAAACACGCAAACCAACATCGTTGGGAAGTGAAAATTTTCCTATTGATGATCTTGATTAGCGTTAGCAATCTTTAGTTGGTGAGAAAATGGCCTCCAAAGGATTGTGTTTAAGTTACAGAGTATCCGGATGTGACCAAATGTCCTGGTTGATCTATGATATGATGTTTTTGGATATCAGTATTCAAAACCATGAATTTTGAACCGCCAAACGGTACAAATAGTTGAGTTTTCAAAATTGTCCACTTTGGACCCTACCAGAACTGGTACCAGCATATCCGGATGTGGCCAAATACTCCGGTTGAACTTTGGCATGATGTTTTTGGATATCAGTATTCAAAATCATGAATTTTAAGCCGTCGAACGGTACAACTACTTGGACTTTCAAAATAGACCTCTTTGGGCCCTACCGGATTCGGTTCCAGAGTATCCGGATGTGGCCAAATTCGCTGGTAGGTCATTGGCATGATGTTTACGGATATCAGTATTCAAAATCATGAATTTTAAGCCGTCGAACGGTACAATTATTTGAAGTTTCAAAATTGTCCTCTTTGGGCCCTACCGGATTCGGTTCCAGAGTATCCGGATGTGGCCAAATTCACTGGAAGGTCAATGGCACGATGGTTTCAGATATCAGTATTCAAAACCATAAATTTTGAACCGTCGAACGGTACAAATACTTGGGGTTCAAAATTCTCCTCTTTGGGCCCTACCGGATTCAGTTCCAGAGTATCCGGATGTGACCAAATGGCCTGGTTGATCTATGTTATGATGTTTTTGGGTATCAGTCTTCAAAACCATGAATTTTGAACCGTCGAACGGTACAAATAGTTGAGTTTTCAAAATTGTCCACTTTGGACTCTACCGGAACCGGTATCAGAGTATCCGGATGTGGCCAAATACTCCGGTTGATCTATGGCATGATGTTTTTGAAGATCGATGTTCAAAATCGTGAATTTTAAACCGTCGAACGGTACAAATACTTGAGGTTTCAAAATTGCCCACTACGGATGCATACCACTACCGGTTCTGGGTACCTATGTGCCCAGAATGGCCAATCAAAAAACAAAACAGGTCAGCACGGCGTTCTAAGAATCTATACCTTTCATTTGAGACCAAGATATCAAAAATCAGTTCAAAAATAAATATTTGGGAGCGAAGCAAAGTCTTGGGTCTTTTTTGACCCTGAATGCACTATGTGTAACTTTTTTTGTAGCGGCATTTCTAGAGGTCGCTGAAAGCTGTTACTACCCTAAATATATTCGTTTTCAAAAAGTTAGGAAAAGTCAGAAAATTTTAGAGTCCTAGTTTATTCCGTTTAGACATAAGAGCTTTTTTGTGATGTTGATTGGTCAAAAACGACCCCAATGCACAAGGAAGGTTAAAGAATGTGTTTAAATGTTTAAATGTTTAAAGCAAATTCCCACGCCGATTGATGAATATGTACGCGAAATATATTCATCTCTTATTTATAACAGCTTGAATACTTGTGTAAGTAGAATGGCAGTCGTAAAAATCTCTAGTTGATAAGAGCAAAAAACTCAAAAATAAATCAATCAAGAACTGATCGAGATATTAGTGTCCGGTGTTTAAATTTTTCGTGACGGTAGCCATTTGTAAACTGTACACAATGGTCAAGTATGCAACGAAGAGAAGATTAAAATTGTTTTAGCCACCGCTGGCTGTCAATTGGTAAGAACATGGAAAGTAATGTTAGACAAATTCAAATCAAACTGCACTTGAGCTCGAATCTGAGTGCGAACACCGCGTTCATGTGTTGCTCTCATGTTTGATGTGCTCAATGAATATAAACACGAGAAGGAGAGCGCGTATTGGATGAACGCGCACTAGTGAGAGCCAAGCTCAAGCTCAGCGCCGCTCGTGTGTTCGTGAAGACTGAGTAGCATCTTTCATAATATCTGAAGAGTCATGCCCATTTCGATATTACTTTCACAAAACACCCTGCATCTTTTTTTTTATTACGGACAATTTACACCAGCAGGCTGCGATCGTCAACTTCTCTTTTTTCACTTCTGTACCTCCCCTTTTATTTCTCCATTAGTTCAACTTTTGCTGCTTCTTTAGATTCATCTATTTTTGCTTCTTTTTTTTTGCTCTTTCCTTTTATATCTATTTTTCTTCCACTTTTCGTCCATATTTTTTTCTGTTTCACTTCTTCTACAAGTGCTTTAACTTCTTGTGCTTCTACTGTTTTTTTTTCTCTTCTTGGACATCTATGCTTCCACGTCATCTGTTATGCTCTTCTTATTTTTTTTACTTTTTTTTACATCTCTCACTTTCATGGTATCCAGTATCCGAAGTTTTTTTATGAATTTGAAAATCAATTGATTTTTTGTAATAAATGTGTTTTGTTTATTGAAATTGTGTCCCTTCCAATTTTTGGTCGCTTTTTGAAGGGACTTGGTTGGCAAGGAAGAGGAGAAAGTGGAGCAAGAAGAGCAGGAGGAGGAGGAGGAGGAGGATGAGGAGGAGGAGGAGGAGGAGGAGGAGGAGGAGGAGAAGGAGAAGGAGAAGGAGATCCAGTATCCGAAGTTTTTTTTTATGAATTTGAAAATCAATTGATTTTTTGTAATAAATGTGTTTTGTTTATTGAAATTGTGTCCCTTCAATTTTTGGTCGCTTTTTGAAGCGACTTGGTTGCGCAAGGAAAAGGAGAAAGTGGAGCAAGAAGAGCAGGAGGAGGAGGAGAAGGAGAAGGAGAAGAAGGAGCAGATGGAGGGGAAGTAGGCGCAGGAGAAATTTTGCAAGTTTAGAGAATGTTATATAATTTATTGATAATAATCTAGATATAGAACGGTACATTTTTTACATTTTGTTGCTAAATCTATATATATTAAAATAAATTTCTATCTATCGGTCTGAACCTTAGACACTCGAAAACTACTTAACCGATCGGCGTGAAATTTTGTATAGAGGAGTTTTTGGGACCAGAGAAGGTTCTTTATATTGTTAGAGACCCCTCCCTTCTCTGAAATTGAAAAGACCATTTTTTGTACAGCTCAAGAACCAATGAAGCAAATGAAACCAAATTTGTTGTGGTTTTTGGATTGAGACCCCCCCCCTGGAAAGGAGGGTTCCCATACAAATGCAACATAATTTCCTACCAAACATGAGAATTATTCAGGTTACTAAAACACAAAACATTTGAAGCAAAGAAATTTGAACCCAATTTCTTGAATAAATAAACTCATTCCGAAAAACAACCATAAACGTGCCAGTTCTATTTAATTTTCATTCATTTTATTGCAAGCTCGCACCGGGTTCAGCCATTTCATATAGAATATGAATAGCATTTGTTGAATTTTATGGATCATTTCCATTTTTCTGTGGATTCTAATTAGAGCCATATGGGTCATACCTGCTTTTATGGAACAACTGCCATTCTTTTTTCATGGATCATTCCTTCAATTTAAAAGGTGCAATCTTAGAGCTGCCTTGTATTTCAAATGAAACAACAATGTCATGCAAGTATAGGAATATTGTTAAATTACTAGTGTTCAAACTACTTTTAAAACCTGAATTTTCCTATTCGTAAGCGTGAATGGCAACAAAATACGCCAGTATTACATCCTACAATGCCTTTACATAAATGTATTACTACAAAGCTGTTGAAGATATTATATTATCATTGCGAGATCTAAGATCTCCCAAGAAAAAGTTTTCAGAGAGAATAGCTCAAATGATCCCCATCGCCTCATCGTGCTGCACAAGTAAGTGATATGAACCAGCGATGACAATAAAGAAACCAAAACCTGACGCTCCATTATAAAGCATGAGATTAAGCCAACATATCATCTGGAAAGTACAAAAATAGAGGTGTTTTATAACACGGATACAACCGCGAAGTTCACGTAGGACCGCGTTGAAGTATAGTAATATAGTATCATCTAATATATGCACATCATAACACTTACGATATTAATAAAGAAATTAATTTCTAATTTTGCTTTATCTCATCCCTTCTTATGAATTTAGCTTCATACAGCACTTTCGTGAACTTCTTATTTAATTCTGTTCTATCAGATAGGTGGACGTTTCTCTTTAGAAGGAGGTAAGCTCTCGATCCAAGAAATTTGCGGAAAAAGTTATTGGATTGATCCTTATGAAAAACATCTGTAAAATTTATCACTCTTAACTGAATGGTTCCAACAATCGCAATAGTTGTTTAGGTTAAATCACAAAAACTTCGCTCTTCGAAAACGAAAACGCAAACTCTTCGATTAAAAAATTAAATCAGCCGTCCTGAAAAAGACCCCGTGATACGTGTGGCTATTGCAATATTAAATATGGAATGAAATTAAATGAAATAAATAGAAAACAATTTTGAACCATTGGCCACCCGTTTTTGATGACCCGAAAAGGGAAACCAAATTATCAACCTGTCTATAAGCAGGTTTGTATGGGATCAAAAGAAGGCAATTTTTATGTAACAAATTGAACTACTTACTCTAATAGCTTTCAAAATTTAGAAATGACACCCGGTATAGAAAAAAATGTAGTCCTACGGTAAAACTCGCTATGGGGGACGCTCCTTCCGTCAGGATTTCAAAGCTTTCTAAGAAACCAATGCATCACGATCTTATGATCTGCTGATGAAAATAAAGCGTGTCCGGAAATATTTTTGTGACTTTGGTTTCTGTTAGCGTCAGTGATCTGAGTCAACCTAAAAAATTATTTCAGTGTATGGTTTAGCTGTTAGTTGTATTTTCACCTTCGCGTCGACGTGCATATTGTTTAGTTTTAAATTAAAGTTTTGAAAATGGCGTCTCAACAACAGGAGCTGCGAGATCTTATTTTGGACAAAAGTTCACAGAAAACAATCGCGAATTCGGTCTGGGTGACGCAACAAACGATGTCGAATGTCATCAGCAAGTTCAAAACGGTTCAGAGGGAGTTAATCCAACATACAGATTGCATTGTGTTTAGAGCTCCGACCGATCGAGACATGTTGGGCAATAATGACAGCTGATTGTTGGGAAATGGGAGGAGAGTCAAAATCGGTTGAAACTTCAAGCAGAAGTGGACAAAAGCTTTCAAAACCAGAGAATTAGTTTAAGTTCACGTTTGAACAAAGCACTGTAAGTTGATGAAACTATTATCAAATTCCACTTTTCCATGAGATGTATCAATTTATACCATAGTACAAAACATCATTGAACTTTACGGTTAACAGCATAGTATTAAACTCTGTAATAAAATCAAAAACAATTACAGGCAAGCAATTAGCAGGGAAGTTCGAAGACTGAAAATTAATGGAAAACCTTCGGCGTATCAGTTGTTGTTTTATTACAATTCTTCTAGAAAAAGCGCAGTCTCAATCTTCACACCGAAAGTCATTTTCTCGTAGCAGTTCGGAGAAGTCAGGTAAGTGGATGACGGCTACATAAGCGACGAAACCATCATCGCCATCAACAAGCGGCAATCTCATTAAAGATTAAGACGTTTCAATTTAACAGCGACGATTAAGATCATGTAGCCAGGGCATTTCACCGCCCCGGGAAAATGGTGCAAAACCGTAACAGAAAACACCGACCGCCATCATCACAGCCGCTCACCGGGCTCGAATGTTCCCAGGTGATGATGACGTCGACGTGACGCCACACGCCTTCGGTATCAAATTTCTTATTCTTAGCGCCATAGCAACCTGCTAGTACAGTTGGATGGTTGCGGATAGTATGGTTCAAATTTATGTTCGAGTGAGTTGTTTTATAGTAAATCATAACTAACGGGTTATCATGATATTTCATGATATTTCGTGAAATCATTTTTCAAAAAGTTCTAATAAAATATAAACGACCACTAGAACGGAACCAATTTTCACAGGTTCACTGTTATTTTGAAATTTCTACCATTTGAAACACCACTGTCAGTCGGCAATCCCTTGAAAACGCAGAGGGCATTAGCTTTGACGGCTCGTAACAGTTCCTAATGTGAGAATAAAAGTTTTGTGTCTCCCCAGGGGGCCTCTCGGACGAGCCTTCGCATACCACCGATTTCCATTTCGACCCAAGGTGTAAGCAGCGGCCTTAAAAAAAATTCAATAACTTCCGTACATTTTTCGGTGCCACTTCAAAACGAGGGTTGCTCACAGCACAAAACCAGCAGGGATCCATTCCAACCTCAGCGCCAGGCTGTGGACCATGTTCGGCTATTCGACATGCGTTGCTCTTTATTTATAAATTAAGATGATTTCTCCCGATTGGGTAAATAAAAAGACTTAATCTCGTAAATGGAGAGGGAAGCCCTCAGCGGGACGCATCTCGTTTCAACACACTGTGGATGGGACTTTCGGTAGCCAGAGACATCCTGCGGCGCAAAAATCACCACAATCGGTGTAACACGGAGGCTATCTCGGCTCGTGGCTAATGGGATCTGGAAGAGAGTGGTGCCCAGTGATATTTGATATTTTTCTTCTATCCTGGATGCTTCCCCGTTTCAATCCAGCCAAGCACACAGCAGGATAGGATTTTTTTTCCTCTTACTCATAGATTGTGATTACCTTTGATGGTAATGGCTATTGGCAGTTGAGGTGGGATGAACACGTGGGGTAATGTAAACATGTGACTTTCGGTTTCGTTTCAGGAGGAGGTAACTTGAAATGGGTCGATAATTATGAACTAGCGATCAATTAATCAATGCTGCTCAATCGATGTCCTGTTGATTCTTAGTGAGGGATCGTGCGGTAGATTGCAATAATTATGGGTGAAACACGTGGTCTTTTAGTTTACGAAGAGATGGCTGGAAATCACGTGGTTTGGTCAGCCTAGAAATTAAGATGTTTTCACGATTATGTTGGCGTTGTTCTTATATTCATCCTATTCTGAATCCAGATTTCTGTTTGTTTTTGTTATCAGATATAGCGCCTAATCTATTGTTTCGATTATCTCGATCGATTGTTCGGCGGCGCGAGTAATCAAGTGAACATAGAAAAAGGGCAATGAAGCTGCTTCCTCGCGAGATTCGGTGGAACGGCGGATTAAAATTGATTTTTCGCCGTACAACCATAGAATAAAGTAAATAAATAGCACACTTTGTAAGTGGCCCCTACAGCATCCTTATTGTTAGTATAAATCGGTACAAAACAACTCTCATGCGTTATTCTAAATTACTTTAATATTTCAACAAAAGAACATAAAAAATGATGACCGTATTTCTATTTTCCAACAATCAATTGTCATTATCTTTCAACATTTCACAATTGGTCAATGTTCTGGACAGTTTGATGGCACTACAGTAATTTTTTGTATTACTAGTGGTACGTAGCAGTAAACAAGCTTCTAATTCAGCAGCCCGTAAGAGGATATTTTGAAAATGCTGATTCAACAGCTAACAGTCGTTTTAACATACTATTCTACGTAGATTTCATTACTTGTTGTAACGGGTGGTTGAAGATATATACCTCATGCTCTTCCAAGATAAATGGAAACTTTTTGCTTCCAAGTTACCCTAATCTTTGTATTCTAGATTAAGTCAACATTTGATACTGTTTGTTGCGTCACTGCGATCTTATTATAATCTCAAGTCATAAGAATTAGACCTTCCAAATTCTAACGACTGTTTCCGTACAAAACAATGACGGTATACAAATATATGGCGAATAACAAGCTGTTCAGGGCCACCAATTGCGACTATTTTACTATTGGAAACATTATAGTGGTCAGGCAAAGCGTGGATCGTATCGATTGGTAACGTATGTACATATGTATGTGTATGTATAGTAGCCACCATCCCTTCATACCCTTGGCTTGGATGCAGCTCCACTTAATAGCAAGATCAAATTGGACCACCGATCTGAACTCACAATATCGCTGTATGAAGGGCCAAAACCGGAGGGTGGACCCGTGAGCAGAGACACTCACGCGAAATCCACGGGAAATTGAGAATCTCCTTCCAATGATACGATCCAACGAATCGAATAAACCAATTCGCAATACTTATTAAGCTTTCTACAGGATGGCTTGTTAAGAAGGGCGCGTCAATCTCACTGAAACTGTTGGAGTAGAATTCACAGCATCATAATCGAATCGGTAGGAAAAAGAAAATGATGCCGTTTATTCCCTCCTAGACTCAGGCAGTCAATCAAACTATCGTCAAGTTTCAGCTTGAATGATACCCTGATGCTCCTTCCCAACCCAGTATTTATTATATATAATGTAAATAATAAAGGGCGATACGGTCAAAATTTGGTCAATATCAACTTGACGTATTTCTTTCAATTTTGCATTTAAAAACCTGAACACCCTCTGAAGGTGTGTGTGTGTAGAATGTTGCTCCTATTTTGATTTTGGAATTCACTCTTCAGTTGTCAAAATGCCGTCCAAGCAAGAAGAGCAGCGTATCAAAATTTTGCTCGCGCATCGCGAAAATCCGAGCTACTCGCACGCAAAGTTGGCAAAATCGCTAAAAGTTGCCAAATCAACCGTTACAAATGTAATTAAAGTGTTTGGGGAACGTTTGTGGACAGCCAAGAAGTCTGGATCGGGGAAATCGAAAACCGGAAGCCGCTTAGACGACAAAGAGAGTTGCCGGTAGTTTCAAGCGAAACCCTAACCTATCTCTCCGAGATGCCGCAAATAAGCTGGATGTATCGTTTACAACCGTGCATCGAGCCAAAAACGAGCCGGACTATCGACTTACAAGAAGGTAGTGACTCCAAATCGCGATGATAAACAAAATACGACGGCCAAAGCGCGATCCCGGAGGCTGTACACGACGATGCTGACGAAGTTTGACTGCGTGGTAATGGACGACGAAACCTACGTCAAAGCCGACTACAAGCAGCTTCCGGGACAGGAGTTTTATACGGCAAAAGGAAGGGGAAAGGTAGCAAATATTTTCAAGCACACGAAACTGTCAAAGTTCGCAAAGAAATATCTGGTTTGGCAAGCCATCTGTACCTGTGGCTTGAAAAGCAGCATTTTCATAGCTTCTGGGACTGTCAACCAAGAAATTTACGTGAAAGAGTGTTTGAATAAACGTCTGCTGCCTTTCCTGAAGAAACACGGTTGTTCCGTACTGTTTTGGCCGGATTTGGCATCTTTCCATTACGGTAAAAAGGCCATGGAGTGGTACGCCGCCAACAACGTGCAGGTGGTTCCCAAGGACAAGAGCCCTCCCAACACGCCAGAGCTCCGCCCAATTGAGAAATACTGGGCTATTGTCAAGCGGAACCTAAAGAAGACCAAAAACTGCTAAGGACGAGTAGCAGTTCAAGGCAAACTGGCTTTCTGCGGCGAAGAAGGTGGACAAGGTGGCTGTACAAAATCTGATGGCAGGGTCAAGCGTAAGGCCCGGCAATTCGGATTTGGAAAAGCGGAAGCCTAACTGAATATTTTTCCTGAATTTTATACTAATTGAACTTGAAAAAGAAATTTAATTTGATTTTTTAAATAAACGATTTCACCGATTTACACGCGTTTTCCTTGACCAAATTTTGACCGTATCACCCTTTAGGTCATAATAATATACAATATATGTAGTATGTAATAGAGCAATGAAATATACTTGAACATGTAATAAAAATATGTCATAGTTGGTATTCGTCATCCTGTTTAAAAATATGATGAAATAATTAAAACAGTATTAAAAAGCATATGAATATAATATGCAGCTTGATGCATCTTTACAGCTCAATCTGTGGCAGCTGAATTTTACTCCGGAATGTGAAGATCATTGTGCAATTAAATACAACATAAAACATTTGATTATACATTAAATATTTAAAAAAAATATGTTATTCACATGTCATAAACATAATCGGCAGAATTGGAGAGCATTCAATAATTTTATTTATATCCAATGATCTACATTAGTAGAAAAACACCCCAAGATACAATGCAGTCAAATATCTGTTCTAACTGAAATCAACTTCAAGTAACCTTGAAGTACATGAAATTTAATTATTATTTATTTTTTTAATAAATAATTTCAATATGATTATAATAATATACAGTGATGATATGATGAAAATAATACGATGTTGTAATGAGATACTAAATAATATACATATTAAAATAAAATGCAGCTATTTGCCTCTTCTGCTGCGAAGTAAGATGATATAAACTCTGAAATGTCGAAAATTTCTCAAGTGATGTAATGAAAGAAAGTTTATCACCGGGCAGCCTAGCAGAATGGCAAAGAAAATTGAAGCAAACAGTAAGCCGAAATTAATTTCATATGATTATGATTACTGGCCAAAAAGGGAAACTTAACAAATCCACACAAAAAATGAGAAAAAAAAAGGAAGGAAATTTGAATTCTCCGATAACTCTTGATTCCTACTAGGCTCATGAATAATTCTTTATATCTGTGCAATAGAAAATGAAAGGATCATGAACAATTTTAGTTTTTAAATCATTAAATTTGTTTGGATAAAGAAGGAAAAAACGTTATAGTAGAGTCCGGCGTATGATCCCTTCTAAACACAAACGTTAAAAACAGCCTATCTCAACATTCTGTTGAACATACTGTGGTGGGCTAAAAACTACATAAATGTGAATAAATGTGAAGCTGAAATAGAATACCAAATATTGCGAAGGGGTGTTACAATACAAAATGATAACAAAAATTATATCTGAACTGTCTGCATATCTGCTGATTTTGCAGGCAGACCTGCATTATCATTATCACGAAGAAAAAAAATAATTTAAGATTACTATACAATACTTGGAGCTCCATGGATGATCCGAAATTATATACCGTATAAAGAATACTCTCCATTTTTCGTGGTAGGATAAGATTTCAGCATGCTACCTTACTGGGTTGCGCTTCCTACATCGCGTTGGTGGGACTGCCTCCTAGGTATAGTTGACGCGAAACAGCGTTTCTTACTCAACCATTGGATGCCATAACAGACACTGTTTAAGCCGCACCTCCTTGTGGACAGACACTTGGCACGCACCTCCTCAATCTAGCTGAAGTCAGAAGGACAACGCCCAGGCTGCACTTCCAGCTAAGTACGCAACCCTTTTTTTGTTTAGACGGGATGGAAAATCTGCAACCAGACATCTGAAGAACTCAGGGTGTGGGGATGAGGGTGCCAACTCCTCGATCCACTAAAACCCACCCGTGCCTTGTTCCCCGGCCCTCCCTGGAACCACCTTCGGTATTACTTCGGGGAGGGGGCTCTTGTGCTTGTTCAGCACCCACTATGCTCTAACTACTTAGGGCTTTAGTTGTTAGGTGGTCCCTGCGACCTGCCTTTGGTCGTTTCGCCATTTTTGTTGGAGATCGAGGACGA
Organism: Aedes japonicus; assembly: GCA_034211315.2. Taxonomy (NCBI): domain Eukaryota; kingdom Metazoa; phylum Arthropoda; class Insecta; order Diptera; family Culicidae; genus Aedes; species Aedes japonicus. The sequence goes on along the minus strand of JASCZW010016247.1, from coordinate 2,162 downwards.
TCTGGGAGGCTGCTACGCATACCGCGTCCCAAACATCCTCGGGAGCAAATTGTCCGCAGTCGTGTCGTGACCGCTTACGGCAAACATGCCTGATCTCGCGCCGTCGAAGCGAGGACATGCGAAGAACACGTGTTCTGCAGTTTCCTCAACTCCCGCACATTCGCTGCATGCGGAGGACTGTGCATGCCCATATTTATGCAGGTATTGTCTAAAACAGCCGTGGCCAAACAATATCTGCGTTAAGTGGAAGTTCACCTCCCCGTGTCGCCTACCGACCCACCCGGATAATTCCGGATTAGTCGGTGGATCCACCGACCTTTGGTGGAGTTATTCCATGTCCCTTTGCCACTTAACCATGGATACGGCTCTCGTGGTATTCCGAATACCTCTTGTTCCACGTTGTTCGAAGCACTCTACGTCCTCTTTATGACCATGCCTCATTGGCATCATCCCCGCTAGGACGCAGACCGCGTCGCGTGGTACCGTTCAGTAAGCACTAACCACTCTTAGGCACATAAGCCTGTGCGTTCTCTCTAGCTTACTTACGTAGCTCTTGGTACTCAAGGCGGTGATCCATGCCGGCCCGCCGTACCTAAGTATGGACAGGGCGACGCTGGCCAGAAGTTTACGCTTACTCCCTTGCACCGCCGAGCTATTCGACATCATGCGGGATAATGCCGATATAGTCATTGAGGCTTTCTTGCGTAAGCGTAATCGACGTGACTGACAAAGGACAGCTTATCGTCGATCATGACCCCAAGATACCTCAGGAACCTCTTCGATTCTACTGTGCAGTTACTTGCACTGATCGTCGCATGTTGCTCCGATTTCTATTATTCACAACCGTGACCTCAGTCTTATGGTGGGCTAGCTCCAATTGCCTGGAGCTCATTCATCTCTCCACAATGCCAATGGAGTGTGAGGCCGTTAACTCGACCTCTTCGATGGATTCACCACATATCTCTAGGGTGATGTCGTCTGCGAACCCGACAATCTTTACCCCGCTCGGGAACTCAGCCGCAGTACCTCGTCGTACATCGTGTTCCATAGCACCGGACCCAGGATCGAACCTTGTGGGACGCCTGCGGTGATCTGTACACGTTTCTGGCCTGCCTCTGTATTGTATACCAGTACGCGATTCTGGAAGCAGCTTCCGAGAATCTTGTACAGGTACCCAGGAACCTAAAGGCGCTGGAGCGAGTCGGCGATAGCCACCCAACTGGCGCTATTGAATGCGTTTCTCACGTCAAGGGTGACCACTGCACAGTAGCGTACTCCTCGCCTCTTGCGCTGGATTGCCACCTCAGCCGTCTTGGTGACGGACAGGATGGCATCCACCGTCGACTTCCTTTGCGGAAGCCAAACTGATTGTTAGACAGACCGCCCGTACCCTCCGTGTACGTTGCCAGTCTGTTGAGGATTACCCTCTCGAGCACCTTACCTGCTGTATCCAACAGACATATAGGTCTATATGCCGATGGATCTCCTGGTGGCTTCCATGTCTTTGGTAGCAACACAAGGTTCTGAATTTTCCAGGCGTCCGGGAAGACGCCCTCGTCCAGACACTCTTTGCATCACCACCCTGAACATTTCGGGATCCAGCAAGATAGCCGTCTTGATGGCCAGGTTCGGAATACCATCAGGTCCCGGCGCTTTGTTCACCTTTTAGCGACTTTGCTATCGCAAGTGAGTTCATCATTCGTCACCGTCGCCTCATCGCCGACCCCCGTTGTGCCGTTATCAATGCCCACGTGGTCACGGGTGCTCGGCGGAGCCGTCCACCCTTCCGTCGCTACGACAGCGTTAAGCGTCTGGGATACTGGAACGCTGGTCATGGGACAAATCTACGGCGGCGGGGGGCCATGGACTCGGGTCATGGCTCGGAAAGGGTCCTCCAACGATCACCTGCAGCAGCTCTGATGAACACTCGGTTGGAGCCGCCGATTCTCTGGTTTTGGCCATTACTACCCGATATGCGTCACACCACGGGTTCGCATTGGCCCTCTGACACAGGACCTCGCAGCAGGCCTCGCTTGCTGGCCTTTATCTCCCTCTTTAGTGCGGCCTTCGCGGCGACCAGCGCCCCTCTACGCGCGATTCTCCCGGCGTCTGACCGCGTTTCTGCACCCTCCGTCTTGCGTGGAGGCATGTTCTTTGGAGGT
>JASCZW010016246.1:0-19056 GCA_034211315.2 Aedes japonicus | reverse complement strand
CCCCATTTTAAACAGTATAGCTACCCGGTTGTCAGCTTTCCGAAATGTTCCTATGAAATCCCGTGAGCTCAGAAAGGACAAACATTAATATTCATAATTTCATGCCAGCGGAGTTTCGTCCCATGCCATTCGAAGCACCAACTTTGCTCCACGAATAACGAAACTCTCCCAAGGCCACCAAACCATGTCGCTTGCCTACCCTTCTTCTGTCTACGTGTGGCACGATTTGCTTTAAAAGATGTTTAAAGTAGAAGAGAACGGAATTTTCGTCAGTTACCTAGGCACCACCGGAATGAAAGTGGTTGCTTAGATTTCCGGTCGGGTTTGGAAAGTTTTCTGAGATTTGTTGAAAGAAAACAAGTCTGAGAGCAAACATTGATAACAACGCTTCTGTCTTTCAGTTTCAGGAATACAAAAACAAAGCATGGTCAGTTTTACATGCTGCGGTGACTGAATGCTTTATGGCCCGCAAGAAGGACACTCGCTGTCATCCGGTCGTAAAGAATGTTGTGAAATTCATGTGAAATGTGGCATGACTGGACTGTTGGACTGGAATGTTTGGTTGAATAGAGGGATACCGCCGCACTGGCCGAATTGGTGGTGTCAATTTAGAATTTTCCATAAATATGAAAATGAAAATGATTTTAAAGGGGACGAAACTCCTGTTAGAAGACATTTCGTTATGATGAAAAAGAGATGAAGACGAGAAATTCAACCGCGGAACGGAGATACAATCAGGAAAGGATGTCTTACCCCCGGAAAATGTAATCAAATTGTTAGGAAACATCCATTCGAAGGACAACTTGTTGTTTCCTTTCCGGAAAGGTTGTTCACGTGTTTGCGCAAACAAAGCGATCCAGCAATTCGCATACGTAGGAGGTTTGGAATGATTATGCCGAAGCGTAAATTTTAAATTATGGTAGCAGGACTGAAGGAGATGCGGTCGCCTTATTCGACGCAGGGTCCTTGGTGGTGACTAGATAATGAAGAATGGTGCAACATTGCGGAGGGTAAATATTTGAAGCGTTTAATTAGTTTCATTGAAGGAAGGCTAATTAAGTTGCTATGCGAGATTGGGGATCTACGGTCTATATGGGTAGACTCTCGAGCATACCTTTCTTTGTTTTAATAATGTGGGAAATCGAGTCGCTCAATTATTTATTAAATTATAACGATGTTGTCTTCCACAGAGAGTGCAGTGCTGTGCGGCGAAGGAGCCACAGAATTCAAAACAGAAACAATCTAAGTATGGTTGGAAGAAGAAACCCAATGCAATATGGTCTATTACAGGGTGAACACGAAATTATTGCGACACATTCAACAGGAGCATAATTTTTTCTACCATTGAGGTAAAAATCAACTAAATTTTGCACACATTGGGCATTTAGCAAAAATGCGTTCAATTTTACATCAAGGCTTCATCGATTAACTTTTCTTTTGATTTTTGAAGTAAATATATGTACAAAACTACCCTAAAATTTTGGTTTGATTCTAAACATTATAAGAAAATAGGCATGACATTTTCGGTGTCGTAATAATTTCGTGTTCGTCCTTTATTTGCGATGACCGCATTTGGCGCATTTCTTCTAAACAACTACCACATCATCAAAAGCCAACGAGTGGAATGATTCGCAGTCACAAATCTCCCGCTGTGTACAAATGTTCATACCCATGTGTATCGACATGTGTAATGCGTGAGACAGGAACAAACAACCGAATTAAACCATCGCGTAATTAATTATTTATGTTTAAATTAATTCACCTACCGAGTTCCACGAAAGGGATGGAAATCTATCTGGCTTGTGTGATCTAATTTTCCCCATCCCCATCCCACAGCGAGTCGTTTATTTCGATATCAGAAGATCAATCGGATTTGGCCTACGGTTGGCAAATTTCAATGAATTTAATTCCAATTTTGAATTTTACCACTTGTAGCGCTTATGGGAACTATAAAAGTGGAAAGCGTGAACAACACATGCGGAATTTTCCGGTTGCATGCGGGGAAATCGATTTTCAATCTCTGGCGCTGGATCAATTCCATTTGCCGCGAATGGAGCTGAACACTGTTTGCGTTGGTTTTGTTGAGGCTGATTATCATTAAAGTGCTAAATCCGTTCCGGCTGGTTGCTGCAGATGGATAGAGGTGTACGGTTGTTGTGCTGTGAGTTTCGAATCTGGTTGTGCGGTTTAATGATTGGAATCAATTCCCGTATTGTTTGCATGGAAATTAAGATCGTGGTTTTAGGTGTGGCTCAGTTGCATGGCATTATTGTTTTTCCTTTGTGGTGGCACCATTCGGCCAATTTCACACGGGTCGTGACCACTGCCAGTCTAGACCGGCGGTGGAACAATTTACAAATCGATAGAATTCATCAGCAATTCATGTGATTGCAGAGCACATTTCCTTCACATTTCGCTCGGTTGAACCTACCCACTACTCTGCTGTTTGCTTCTGTAAATTGATCCCCGAGCGAGGGAGTTGTGTTGTGTTCGAAGCGATCAAAACGATTGGTAATTTTAGCGCTTTCTGTACATGGGCCATTATCTAATACACAGTGCATACACTTTGTGTTGTGTTTGTGTGTACCTGGGGATGGAAGGAGAAATCAATACTGCAATGTCCACTTGAGCTGCAGTTGTGCAGTTGGTCCATTCGAGGGATTTTGTGGCAAAGCTTAGTCATTTGAAGCTAGGGTTCGGGCACAATTCTGGTCTGCTATGGCATATTATGCAAGTATATTGATCTGAAAATCAGTAAGGGTTTTGGCAAGGTTTTCGTAATTCGTCATTTTGTAAGTTGTTATTTGAAAAGTGGAGATAGACATGAGAAAGTCAGTAGTAGGGTTCACCGGCAACATTAAAATTGTAACACGAATCTTTAAGACAATTGTGAAAACGTACATTAGACTAAGGCTAGCAGAATTTGACTCATCTGCAATGCGTCGAAAAGGAAGACGTTCCCAAGAGGACAATGTAAGCCTTTGTAAGCATGCCAAGTTCAAATCGACGATAATGGAATCAAGGTATCCATGCTCATTGGTGGCCACCGACAACAACATCAATAGAGAGATACAACGACGCGCTATTACTGGAAACTGTGTCTAATTTGGACTCCAAAGAACGCCACACCCACCCAAGGATAGAAAGCTTCGTTTACAGTCATATTTGGATTCCATCGGAAGAGTTAGAGAAGATCCTATGAACGGCGGAAGTGATATCTCAGTCCATTGTAAGAGTTGGTAGCAGCGTGTGGAGAAAATGTAAAAAAAATGAATGAAAAGCAATCAAGACAGATCCAAACCGTGAACGTTCAGATCACTAGAACTGTGCATCAACTTTCGTAACTAAAAATTGTACTCTAAAAACATGAGAAACACAAAAATTATCGCTAAAAGTACATATTTATTAAACATTTCCTTCAAACTTCCAGGGAATAAACAACAACATTATGATTAGGTTTATATTATTTGAATCGATGAATCGATATCAGATCTCCTATCCATGACCGAATACCCGCATTTTGCCTTTGACACCACTCACGAAGTTTTGGGCAATAGTGGGGTGGATTCCTTTTATACTTTTACCTACTATTTCTCCACAGACAGCTCATTCTTGAATACCTGGAAGGGTTTTCTACGAAATTTAGCCTTCATGACGGTTTAGAACTTTTAATCTGACGAAGCTCCGGCGAGTTCGCCTAAAGTCTTTTGGTACAAAAACAACATTGCTAGCTCGGTATTATAATGATACCGATTATACCCAGGTTACCTAAAGCCATTTGCATATGCAACAAGCATTATATAAGCATTATATCAGCATCTTGAATGCTATCTGTAGTAAAGTTGGATTTTAAATGCTATTTAAATGTGTGTAGCCTGTAATAAGCATTTAGAATGCAAAATAACGTGAATGAAGCATTATCATAGCACTGCAGTAAAGCAGCCCTATGTTGGGCCAAAAACAGCATGAATGTTACATTAAAGGTGACTTACTTGCTTGATAGGTTGCCGTAAAGATGCTTTGGAACTACTTTCTGGTTACTTCGGTACTGGTCCTACCGGCCACGTGTATTAGCAGGATGTAAAGTTTTTTATTTCAATTCCCACCATAAAGTTGTGTTTCGACGAGTTTACAAGTTTACAATTTGTAAACTGGATTTCTCTACCTCCAACCGTGTCCCAGCCGGAAGTTTTGAGTTCCTCATCAGGATCTTCAATTTGTCGCTGATCGCATCCGTCTGTGCCATCCGCATAAGCCAGATTTCCGGTTGCTCATACTCTTTCAGCTTCAGCGGCGTCCACAACACTGGATGATGTATCGAGATAATGCTTTGCTCTTGGTTTTCCGTCGGTTTCGGCGTCTCAAGCGGCAACCCCATTGCAGTTTGACACAAACCGAAATACGCAAGCCATCGTTCTTACCAGGACCGTCCATTTTGAAATTCTGTTGACGTCTATTATGGGAGTAGGGAGGATTATATCATGAATATGTAGGTGCGCTCTCATTTCTTCTTCCGTATTGGGGCGTGGCAACTTCTGCTTCGGCCAGTCTGCTTCCGAAAGGTATAGAAAGTCTGGCCCGGTGAACCAACTGCTGGTTGAACTTATTTCAGGGTCTTTTGTCCACTTAGTCAGCTGATCTGCAACGTTCATCTTCGTTGGGACCCAACGCCACTCCACCAAATTTGTATGACTAAGTATTTCCCCAATGCGAAGTCCTACGAACTTCTTGTACTTCCGCTGATCTGACCTGATCCACGAGAGCATTGTTGTAGAATCGGTCCAGAAGAACTGCTGTTTTATCTCCAGCGTATGACCTTCTCGCACCGTGGAAGCTACCCTAGCACCCAACACTGCCGCTTGCAGCTCAAGTCTTGGCACTGACATTGGTTTTAACGGAGCTACCTTCACCCGGCTGGTCACCAGCACGCATTTAATTGTTCCACTTACCACTGCTCGAAAATATGCCGCACACCCGTAAGCGCCTTTACTGGCATCGGACACTACGTGTAGCTGGAGATCCTCGACTTGATCCATTCTAGTGTCTCCGAAATAAGCCCGTGGAATTCTAATCGCTTCGATCATGGGCAGCACGTTCGTCCAGCGAATCCACTTCGGGAATGATTCATTGTCGATTTCTTCGTCCAAGCCAGAGCAAGTCCTCCACAAATCTTGAACCAACATGCGACCAAAAACTGTGAACGGCGAGAGGAAGCCTTGAGGATCGAACATCGCCATAACACAACTCAACACGATCCTTATGGTTGGTGGCTTAATTCCTTTCAGAAACGGTTGATAGTTCTCTCGTTCAGTGGTTGGGTCCCACGATTCCCAGGACACGTTCGGTATGTGTGTTCTTGTCTCGGCTAAAATTGACTGTAGGGTTCGACTTCTGCTCACCCATCGCTTCCAGAAACTGCTTGGGTTGGAAATCCAGTTCCTGATGTGGAACCCTCAACGAGAGTGAAATAGTTTCACCTGGTTTGCTAAAATTATCGCTACGTCGACGGAATCCACGCTCTCCTAATAATCATTCGCGTAGTGATTTTTAATGACTGCCGATGACGCTTGTGAAAACTCGTTTGCAAACTGTGCTGCGTTAAATTTTTTTATACATTGCGCTGAGCAGGGAGAGCAGGTAGCCCCGAACGTAGCTACGTCCATGACGTATACTGTCGGATCATCAGCAGGGTTTGACCGGAACAAGGACCTTAGAGCTTGCTTATCTGCCTCCCGTATCCGCATCTGGTGGTACATTTCTTGGATGTCTCCAGCGAACGCAATTTGACGTTCACGAAACTGGTTGATCACCGACGGCAAAGACTGCAGCATGTCTGGCCCTTTTAGTAGTTCTGTGTTGAGTGAAACTCCGTCTACAGTGGCTGTAGCATCCCAAACCAGACGCACTTTACCGGGCTTCCGGAGGTTAATCACCACGTTTAAGGGAAGGTACCAGACCTCATATTTCCTCGTTCCAACTAACTCCTCCTTGGTGGCTTTATGCGGGTAGCCCTTCGTCACGTATTCCGTTATCTGTTGATGGACATTTTTCTTGAGCTCCGGATTTTTTTCCAGCTTCCTTTCCAACGCCTTCAATCGCCAAAACGCCATCGGATAACTATCAGGAAACTTTCTCTCGTTTTCTCGCCATTGTAAACCCGTCTCGAATTTGTCATCAATTCGCAACGTAGTTGCTTGGAGAATCTCACGGGCACGTAAGTTTTCTGTTGACTCGTGTGCAACATTATAAGACGTACTTGTGTCCTCTAGTAAATACTGGGTCCGTAGCATCTTATAAACATCCTCATTACTAGTTTGGTCAACGGAGTGAACGTTTACGTAGCTTTCCGCTATAGCAGGATTTCCAGGACCGTAAATGGTCAACCCTAATTTTGTCCTTACGGCAATCGGCTGACCAGGTTCACCCACTCGTGTTTCTAGTGGAGCAAACACGTGCAGGTTATCTAAACCGATTATGATGCGAGGTTCTTCCGAGCCGTAATTCACAACAGGTAAGTCTTTTAAATGGGACTACCGTTCACGATCTCTTCGAACTGCATGGCCTGACTCGGCAGCTTCAACACTGCCACTGTACGTACGCTCTTCAACGATAGCCTTTCACAAGATCCTTTAGCCGAGAGCTGCAGATTCACCTTTTTCGACTGATTTTCGTAGCGCTTTACGTTACCCGTCCACGAAACCACCAGCGGTTCGCGTACTCCTTTCAAAAAAGCCAGAACATCCCTAGCGTAGTTTCGGAAATACAGAGTTACTAGAACTATACGAAATATGACAGTACGATTCAACCGTCCATGTGCGTGACATTCTTCATTTAGCAACTGTACGGATCCTTCAACTCGATGCAGCAAGGGACGATGTTCACCTTGACATCCAGCGACGTTACAGCGAACTTTAAAGTTGCATCGACCTTTGCCGTGGTTATTCAGGCACAGTGCGCAGAGTTTATTTAGCTCCACTGTCTTCAGTCGATCCGCGATGCTGAACTTTTTAAAATCATCGCAAAATCGCAACTTGTGGTCTGTTCGCTTGCAAACCCAGCACAGCTTGAGTACTTTCGTCGCCTTGGAGTTTTCGGGCTTGTTCGAGGCCGAACTGTGCATATTAACGAAGCTTCGCTAGGGCCAGGAGTAGAGAACTCGGCAACTTCTGACACGTCGAACACGATGTCATTCGCAAAATCGGTGAATATACTCAACGGCGTCCCATTTTTTTCCCGTTTATACCGAACCCATTCCAGTTTATAGTTAGGCGGCAGTTTGTCGACTAATTCGTTCACCAACATTGGATTATTGAGATGATCCGACAATTGAGCTGCTTAGAGGTGATCACAAAGTTGCTTAACCGTGATCCCGAACAGAATAAATGATTGCAGGCGATCGGCTTTCGGAGCTTGAGCGCTGCGTACTTTCGTCAACAGAGTCTTGAGAAGCTTTTCCGGTTTTCCAAAGAGACGTCGAAGGTCGTCGATAACGTCTGGAACGGATTCCGGTAGAAAAAGTAGGCTCCTCATTGCCTGAAGTGCACTCCCTTGCAAGCTGCCCTGCAACCGCTTTAGATTATCCAAATGTAAACCCACATGCCTGTGTTGTATACTCGTAACTGCTTATAAAGATTGGCCACAACTCCGGTTCACCCTGGAAAATTGGCTGGTTTTTGGAGAGGGCTTGGCGGGCAGCGATCTGAATCTTTGGAAAATCTCTTTGTATACGGTTGCTGCTCCTTTACCGACAGCCAAAAACCACTTTTTCAAATTGATCCAAATTGCATACTAGGGGATTGTTAGTAGAATACTTGACGTTTTTACCACTCTTACTTCATCTCATTCGCCACAACGCGTTACTACGCAACGATGCGATATCAGCTGATTGGCTTCTTATACTCAAAAAAATCGTCACGTTGTTTCCACCTGAAACACAGGTAATTTTCGTCAACTGCAATAATCAGTAATAAACACGTGTAATTTACGTAAGAGCTACGTGGTTTCCACGTAGCTCCACATTCTACGTGAAAATCACATAAATGTTAAGTTATTTTTCAAGTACAATTTACTGGCACGTATTGTTCACCTGATTTTACTGAAGAAGATTTGGTTCAGGTGTTCAGGTGAAAGTTACGTGAAAGTTCACGTGGAAATAACGTGTCGATATTTTTGAGTGTACTTCACCAAGTGACAAACGTCACTTCAACTCTCGAAATAACCCGCCCGGTAGAAACATCATGTTTTTTTAGCATAAACTGTAAAATCAACTACGAACTGCGTCCATATTACCTGTTCGTACTGCAACCTATATTACTCGATAGAGCATGCCTTGATATTTACTATCAAACATCTACTTTTCATTGGAAATAATGTGTATGACATACCATAACAAGATACTCTATATCACGTAGTATAGTTTTTAGTGCAAACGTGGCGGACTAGCAGCAGACAACATTTGGCCTTCCTGGCTATTTTACTCACTTTCAACATTTTTGACAGTCTTATTTTGAATTGGTACCACTGAGTGACAGCTCTATAGAGAGGATTTTTATGTATTTCAGCAAGATGGCGCGCCAGCTCACACGGCAAATATTGTTCAGACCTGGTGTAGGGATAATTTGACAGATTTACTGGCGAGGAATGAATGGCCTCGCAGTTCTCCGTATCTGAATGCTTTGGATTTTTTCGTTTGATCCTACTGAAGGACTAAAAAATCTCAAATTTGGACCAGTTCAAATTCTATTCAAAAAATTTGGGACGATATACCCGTGGAATCAGTACGTGCTGCCTGTGACAGTTTTGAAAAACGTTTGAGGTTGGTAAAGAAAGTTATGCATTTGCTGTAGTTAATCTACATAAAGAGTATTTCAAATTATTTTGAAATTGTATCCGAATTTATTGATCACGGTACACAAATTAGTGATAAACCTATGAGTTACAGCTTAGACTTGTAAGTAAATCATTCACTGATACGTACAATTTCATTTTCTATAACTTTTATGTAACACCCGATATAAAATAGAGCAGCTTGATGTGCTTTCGGAACCATACGTTTTTATTTATTTATTTATTTATTTATTATTATTATACTTCATCTGACTATCCGTCTTAATGAATATTAAATATTGATGGGGAAAAGCCTGTGAGCAAGGCGCAAAAACCCCATATCTTCTAATTACATATACATGGAGAACACAAAACTTCTTAAAAGCATACATAACACAAAATAAATTAATAACATGAAAATTCTAATTCGTGGTCTAGTAATAAAAGTAATTATCCTCAGCACATAAGTCAGGTCTCGTCAAGTCCTCGTCGAACATCCGCCAAAAATTCCGAAAGTCTTCGCTTAAATGTTTCAACAGATGCATTGAAGTCGAACAGCAAGTACACCTGGTTTGAATGTAGCTGACATAAAGCGGATGGGATCGTGCTGACCATACAAAGCATTGCGAGATTCAAGCATCAAGAAATCACGTTGGCGAAGTATTCGTTCTGGGGCGTATATATTCAGCTGCTCAAGGATCCTCGGTGAGTCCATATCGCCAAAAAGAATCTTGGCTACAAAACAGATTGCGCAGTACTTCTCCTTTTTCCAAGGTTTCTATGCCTAGCAATCTGCATCGGTCCTCGTAGTGCGGTAAATTGAGCGGATTTTGCCATGGGAGATCCGCAGAGCATACCTGACGAATTTCCGTTGGATTGATTCAATCCTAGCAATCCAGATCGATTGATAGGGACACCAAACCACAGCATTGGATTCCAGGATCGACCGCACAAGAGCACAATAAAGGGATCGAAAGCATAGGGGGTCACGAAATTCATTTGCTATTTTGAAGATGAATCCCAGCTGTCGGTTTGATCTGGAGATAATATCGTCATAGTGTGATCGAAAGGTAAGAGCTGGGTCAAGGATAACTCCCAAATCCCGTACTTGACGAACATGTTCTAAAGGCTGACCGTCGATGATGTAATCAAAAACAATAGGCTCATGTTTTTCTGTGGAACGAGATGACGTTGCACTTGTGAATGCTAGTGTAAGCATGTTTCTAGAACACCATTCAGCAAAACAGTTCACATAATGTTGTAGTGTAAGGCAGTCTTGAACGTTTGTCACAACCATATAAATTTTTACGTCGTCAGCATAAAATAATCGGCAAGCTGGTGGCAGCACTGAAGAGAGTTCATTGATGAAAATGTTAAACAGTAGAGGTCCCAGGTTGCTTCCTATGTGGCACACCTGATAAATTAGTAAACGGTTCAGAGGATTTATTTCCAATCTTAACAATCAGTTTCCGATCTGCTAGATATGATCTGAACCAGCTGGTCAATGATGATGCGATACCTAATCTATCCAGTCGTTTGAGCAAAATCTCATGATCAACACGATCAAAAGCAGATTTCAGGTCGGTATATACAACGTCCACTTGTGTTCCATGATCCATTGCGCGCACGCAGAAAGAAGTAAATTGGACGAGATTCGTAGATGTTGATCTCTTGGGATAAAAACCATGTTGATCCAAGGAAATGTGGTTCTTACAGGAAGCAAACAGCATATCATTAATGATGATTTCAAATACCTTGGAGCAGGTGCACAGCGACGTTATTCCACGATAATTCTCGATGTTTCGTTTATCACCTTTTTATGCACAGGGAACATGATGGAGAATTTCCAGCTAGAGGAAATCTTTGCTGCTGCAAAGAGGTGTTGAACAACAGTGTCAAAGGATGAGTCAGAGCATCACAACATCTCTTCCAAAATGCATGAAGGGATACCATCATGGCTAGGTGAGGAGGAATATTTCAGTTTGTTGATGGCAGCTACAACGTTCTGAGGAGTGACCTGGACATTTCCCTAGTGAGCAGACATCGCGCGGTGTTTCTATACATGCATTTTCGACTTGAGCAGGAGATGACGTGGTGTCATTGAAAGCAGACTTGAAGTGTTCAGCAAACAGATTGCACTTATCGGATGCAGTACTGGCGAGATCGTTACGTAGAAACATCTCAACTGGTAATCCATTATCCTTACGTTTGGAGTTCACGAATTTCCAGAAACTTTTAGGATTTTTCTAAGTTTCTCTTGCATACGTAGAGTATAACGTTTGTACAAGAAGCAGTTGTAAGTCCGATATCTGCTACTTGCTCGATTGAAAGCCTGCTTAGCGAGTGGGCAACGAACTCTACAGTAATTTCGAAGTGCTCTCGATCTCATACGCTTTAAATGTCGCAGGTGTGTATTCCCCCAAGCCGGTTTTTGATTAGGTCTCCGCATAGGGACATAATCAGCGATAATGGTATGCATTATGCGAGTGAAACAACCAACAGCGTCATCAACATTTTCCATGGATTCCAAATTGGACCAGTCCGTACAAAAAAGTGCTTCTAGCATTCCTTCAAAGTCTGCTCTGCAGAAATCAAAACTCGGTTCATCAAAAACATCTTCAAAATCGATACCTCGAGATACGTTGACTTCGACTATAAATGGAGGATGATCGGCGTCGAGAAGTGATAAAGGTTCCGCAGCAGCAGATAACGTGCATCGCTCGAGTGTCATCTCACATGCCAAAGCTAAATCCAAATAGCGACCGTTTCGGTTGCTGATTGTGTTGATTTGAGTTAAGTTATAAAAACTGAAGCCATCAAGTAACGCAGCACAAGCAACAGAGATGTGCGACTGCAAGGCATCTACAGTAGGATGACCGTTCCTCGAAAAGTCCCAAATTAGGCCAGACTGATTGTAATCACCAAGATGAAGAAAAAGATCGTTGGCCCCAACGTTCGAGATAACTGCTCCAATAGAATCAATATGGTTTGCTATGCTGCTTAAATCAGCTTTTCGGTTAGGTGGAAGATTTATAACTCCGATGCTAACGGAACAGTTAGGTAATTTCAACTTTACCCAAAGCTGCTCGAGTGAAACATTGACAGGAGTTGGATCAATGCAGCAATTCAGATCGGCTGATACAGCAATCAGTACACCACCGCCACGAGACTTTTGGCTGTTTGTTTGGCTGCGGTCGTTTCTGAAGACGGTATAGGCATTGCCAAATAATTGCGATGAAAATATTTGCTCATTTAACCATGTCTCAGTAAATACGATGACATCATACTGTGATTCAGAGGTAGCGAGAAAAACGTCATCAATTTTTGTCCGTAAACCTCGTGCGTTCTGATAGAATACACTCAACTTATCGTCGATACCGCTGTTCACTATTTTATTGCAGATCGCTGGCGGGAATGGCTCGACTACGGTGAGGGGATCGAGGGCTTCCACAATGCTATTCTCGGTGCGTCCCGGTATTCGGCTAACACTAGTTGTTTCTTGAGGTGCTGTTTTCAAACTTCCTTGAAATAAGCTGGAATCGGAGAGCGAATCAGGTCTTGTCGAGCTTGTAGGAAAGTTGTACTTGCCTGTAGTTGCGTTTTGGAAGACCCTTTCCCACACCCATACGTAGGGCCGGGACGGCTGCAGGTCGCTGGCGGGAATGGCTCGACTACGATGGGGGGCTCAAGGGCTTCCATAGTGCTGAGTTCCGTGCGTCCCGGTGTTTGGCTTAAAAACCATGCGTGTGAAGGTGCATCCAAAACCGGTAGAAATATGCTGGAATCGGAAAGCGAATCAGGTGTTGTCGGGCTAACAGCAAAATCGTACTTGCCTGCAGTAGCGTTTTGGAAGACCCTCTCCCCACACCCACACGTAGGGCCGGGACGGCTGCAGGTCGCTGGCTGGAATGGCACGACTACGGTGGGAGGATCGAAGCTTCCATTACACTAAATTCGGTGCGTCCCGGTGTAAAAACAAGTGGTTGAATGTCATAACGTGGAGCATCAAATCGTTTTCCTTTGCAAATTATTAACGCTGCATCGCAACTACCGGTGGAGTACCCGTTGTTGGCGTCAGAAATATAGCGGAGGGCTTCCGAAATTTTTGAGTTGAATATTCCTCAAACTCACGGAACATTATGCCTTCCGGCCAAGTCGAAGGGTCAAGCGCGTTTGTCTTCAGTGAAGGGTCCAAACCAATTTTGAAGGAGATGAAGGTCATGTTGCTTGTATCTCTCCCTTTGGCCACCAGTTTGATAACCTCTGGGTCTTGGGTCAAATCGAGGTTTGCTCGAATCAATGCCAAAATTTCCTCGTTGGTGACATCAGGACGTATTCGAGACAAATAGAGCCAAAATTTGTTCACTGGTTGAGCGGTGATTGAAACGGATACTGTATTCTGGTCAACATGCTTGGAACCAGATTGACATTCGAACGCCTTTTGCTCTAAATCAGGTCCACGAGGTCGTTTGGCAGCTCGAGTTTGTCCGATTGGGGCCATTGCCTGATCGCTGGTGATTGCATACACGGTTCGGGCTTATGCGATAACATCTTTATCTCCGTATGTAAACTACTGATTGCCTCAGTGAGATACACCAACGGAGATTTTTCATCAGCCGCCTTAGTAATAGAACGGAGATGTGAATTTTCAAATAGCTCAGCACATTTATCGCACATCCAAAACAAGTTTTTGCGATGCGGCGTGAAATAGCCTAAAAGTGCCCGTGACACATTTGAACATGTCATATGGAACATGCCACCGCAGTATCCTCGGCATGTGACAAATTCTATGCCAGTAATCGCTTCATAGCACTTGGCGCAATTTTTGATTTCACTCATCGCTACACACGTGGTTTATCGTAATCGCCTTAAAGTATGTACTCGCAATACAGCCACAACAGCACAACGGGGACGGAAATTTACTCCAAACAATAACAATGGTGACGATTATTTGCCAGAAGATATAAGGCAAACGAATGAAAACGATGAAACGATGAAACTGCAAATTGCGAATGGTACGGCACATACAATGATCGATGCTATCAACAGTTCGACACTAAACAATCAATTATATCACTTCGTCAACAAATAAAATCGAACAAGTGTCGAAAACACAACTTAAATTGTAAAATCGAAGGCGCGAAACAAAGCACAGCTAGCACACTAATATACTCTTCTCGGGGTCGGGGTTCTCGGGGTTCTTTGAGGTCCTAGAACACATAATTCCTTGAACAATCTTAATCATATTTGAAATGACAACAGGTTCAATTGAAGAGCACATGTGAGCTGAATGTGCTCCATTCGAACCTCATGATTGCAGTTTTGCTCCGGGCCACAAAATATCATGTCCCATTTCTCCTTTTGATCTGCAATTAACTAATTAAATTATTCACTGTGATCATTAACCATCTCTCCCTTTTTTCTCTTGTTTCTCCACAGATATCCGATTTCCGTCGTCCACCATATCATCATATCATCACATCCCTAATGAAGCTGGAACAGATGAAACTTTTTCCCGTTCCCCTTTGTGTGGGTGGGTCAGTGCAAGAACAAGAAGAAGAATGGTGTCACTTTCGTGTCCTCGACCGTGTAACGTTGATGGCGAAGAGCTTTAGCTCATCGCGGCAATGCTAGGTGACAGCAACGTTGGGACCATGTCGCCGTTCGTGCCTAAACACAGTTAATGAACCCTGGAGGATTTGGATCCTTCTCTGGCGTTTCGTGTACTCGCCGACAGCAGGCAGTTTTGTCGAAATGCGTGCAATAAATAATTTCTGCTAAAACGTGTGAAGTTCTAGATATTTCGTGTGCGTGAGGGTTTTTGTTTTTTTATGGGTGATGTTACAAACGTTGGCCTATGGATGGAGTTGATTGGTCTAATGGATAAAAATAATGCTCTATCTATTGAATAAAAATAAAATTGTGCGCAACCTCAATTCCAAGTTTTCAAATTCCATTTGATACTGCTGCTAAAATTCATTATTTGAAGCAGAAGTAATCAGAACAATTTCATGTAGTGCAGGAATCACAACGTATGTGAGCTCTATGTTGAAGATATTTGCATTCCAATTAAATTTCAAGCATATTTTTTTTTCAATAGAGGTAGGAGCAACGTAGTTTTTGATGTTGTTGACATTTCCCGGCAAAGACTTTACTGAATATATTCACATGATATCTCTGTATTTGACCTTCACCTTAATTACAATTCAATTACTAAGGGATTCCGCTACACCATATTGTTTTGTATTTAAAACGTCACACATGCTAAGGTGAGAATACCTAATATTAGGTATTTATTTTAATTAAAGGTAAAACTAAACGATAATAGGGTATTATAGGGGTATGTGGATTATTACACTGGTCGATAGTAAATATAATAATATGCAGGCATTTAATTTATTTTTTAATTTTGACAAGCGCAACAATTGAAAAAAAAAACAATTTAAAAACATAATGGTCGCAAGACAACACCATCCTATTTAACCATGAAACATGCTTCTAAAAACAGACTACCTAAACCAACGAACCAACCATTGAATTCTAGTGTTAGGAAGAACCAGGGATGCCAGATTTTTTATTCAAATGTCTGTGATAAAAATTTGAAATGTCTGGGAATTTCTATGAAAATCTGTAATTTTTTTTTTAGAAAATTAGACTTCTTTTAACGAAAAGACGTAATACGAGAGAGAGCTATGGCATTTTCACTATTTGTGTGATTATGTTAACATGTCTGAATCTATTTCTTGGATTGTATGCAACCTTACACTTTTGTTTCAAATTTTTAAAGTGACACTGAAGCTTGAAGCATTTGCATAGATGACAAAATTTTCTATAGTTTTTTTTTTCCCTTGTAACGTTCTCTCCAGATTTGTATTTCAAAATCACAATTTTGTTTTGATTTGATAAATTCGATAGACAATTTTGTCGGTTCATCAATAACCCTTGAATTACAACGAATAACAGAGTCAATCTTCCGTTCCATAAATTATAAAGTTGAATTCAAAATTTTAATTTTTATTTCATTTTTTTGTAGATTAAGTCGTAGGGCTGTCATTTTCGATTTATACATTTGTTTTTTATTTGTATGGGAGCCCCACTCTCAGGAAAGGGACAGGTCTCTTACTATCATTAGAACCTTCCCCGCCCCAAACACCCCTCCACCAATTTTCACGCTTATTGGTTGAGTAGTATTCGAGTTTATTTTTATTTAAATAGGTTCGGTTTATTTTATATGGATATATAGATTCTCTGAACTTTGGAAGCCTTCTAGAAAACATTGTGGATATATTGATAAACTTCTTGAATTTTTTTATGCTTCTCAGCTAAACTTCAGGGAAATTTTCTTACTGATCAAATCGCCAAACGAGGCTCATAGCTAAAAAGCTGGGAAGATTCCTCCTGAACTTTAGGAAAAATTCATCATGAACTTCTTGGCAGTCACTCCTTTTTTTCTTCCAAACTCACATTTAAGAACCCAACCTTACCTTCCAGAAACATTTGGTAAGTTTTTTTGTGAACATAGCTACTTTCTAAAACTTCTGATAAGTCCCATCCTGAACTACGAGGAAAGTTTCTTTTAATATCTCTGCAAAACTTTGAGAAAGTACTCTCCAGAATTTCTTGAAAGTCTTCTCAAGTTGTTAGAAGTTTATTCCTGAACTTCTTAGAAGTTCTTTTCTAAACTGCCGAAATAATCTCTTCTAAACTGTAGAGAAGTATTCTCCGGAACTTCGGGGAAGTTTGTTCCTGTATTTCTGAAAAATTCCTGCTTGAACTACAAAAAAGTTCTCCCTATACTTCTGGAAAGTTTCACCCTGATTTTATCAAAATTATCTACCATAACTTCTGAGATTTCGTGAACTTCGAGAAGTTCTCACTCTGAAATGCTGGAATGTTCGATTCGGACCTTTAAGGAAGCTCTCTAGCACTTCTGGGTAGTTCCAACTAAACTTTTGGTCATTTCGCAACTTCTGACAAGTCCTCCTGTGAACTTCTGAGGAGTTTTTTACAGTTTTTTTTTAGAAGAATTCCCTTAAATTTGTTCTTGAAGTTTCTTCCTCGACTTCTGGGAAGTCCTCTTCTGAACTTTTGGGAAGTTTTCTCTAGAACTTTGGAGAAGTTTGTTCCCGAACTCTTGGGCAGTTCGTGCTCAAATCAGATAGAATTAGCTCCAATGCAACTTGGAAAGTTTCACTCTTTTCTCCCTAAGGAATTTTGAGAAATCCTTATTATTAAATGTTAAAATGTTCTCTTCTGAGCTTTGGAAAAGCTACCTAGCACTTCTGGGAAGTTCCAACTAACCTTTCGAGAAGTTTCTCGAAATTATATCCTGAACTTGAGAGAAATTCTTTCCTCAACATCTATGACGCATCTTCCTGAGGATTATTTTTTTCCTGATTTTTTGAGAAATTATTGGTAGTGCCGTTCCTGGTTAGCTCCCATCTGAAAATTGGTGATCCAAAACCTCTGAAAAATTCTGAACATTAGAGAAATCCTCTCACCCACACTTCTTTATGAAGTCCTGTTAAGTCCTCTCCTGATTTTTGGGGAAGTTCTGTCTTGAAATTCTGGTATGATCTTGAACTTCAGTAATGAATTTCTGAAGGTTCTTCTTGCATGATCTGCTTGCTCCCAATACTTCTGAGAAGTTTCTACCTGACCATAGAAGTTTTTTTTTGAGGAAGTTTCTAAATTTCTCAAATATGATATGTATTGTTGTGAACCTTGTTTCTCGTTGTGACTTAATGGCAAAGGATCAATATAACCAACGCTTTGATAGTAATTTTTCACATGGGTTTGAACAAGCTTGGGATTGAACACTACCATAAGTAGGGACTCCATGTGTACCCTCGGAAAGGGTCTTATACGATACTTATCTCCGGGCCCATTGTGTCTCCAAGTGCCCCATCGCTTTCGTTTCTTCAAACATTGCTACTTTAAATGATACCTACGATATTTTAAAATATTTCAACAAAGCTTCTTACCGTATCTACTATACTGTTCAGATTCTCGTACGTTTGAAATCCGAACTCCAGAGAATACCTTTATTTGAAATTTAAAAAAATATTTCAAATGTCTGTTAAAGTCTGCAACATAAATTAAATGTCTGCCAAATATCTGTATCGTTAAAAAAGTCTGCAATAAAAATGAAATCCATACAGTTTGGAAAATAGCCAGAAAGTTATTACCTATGTTAGTTTAAGATACTACGGTGTTTAATCTCACTTCAGCTTTACCTGGATTCATCCATACCTTATTGATACTTTTTTTAATTCAAAAGATATATATCTGTAATCTATTTGAACATTTGTTTCTTCTCAAGTGCAGAGGAATAGTAATGCAAATGAATAAATTGTTAAATTGAATGTCTTTTTTTGAAGCATTCTGTATAATAAAACCACAGAGAACAGACATCCAAGCTGGAGTGCCCACCGTGTAAAATTCTGTAACTGCCATTTTAAAATTACAGCTTGTTTCCGTTAGTGTTGGTGAATCGTGTGTTGATGGCGCCACATGCCCACCTTGAGATTTACGATAGCCTGTCAATTTTAGTTTGGTGAAACCTAGACTAGGCGACGTTGTTTTTCCAAAGGTTTGTTCTAAACGGTTAAACACAGTAAATTGGGGAAAAAATGTTCGAGCCTGGATGTCTGTTCTCTGTGATACAACTTCAAAAAAATATCCAATTTCCAGTAAAAATTAACGATAAAATATCAGTGAAATTTTACTTTTATCTTCCTTCGATACTATTTCCCAATATAAGGTAATGTGTGTTTACGCATAATTTAGGTATATGCACTTTTGAGCGATTATCGGTACTTTTAAACGATCTTCAGGTATTATCATCTTAGCGTGCACGTACTCGAAATTGCTGTAAATTTCGTATTGCCTATAATAGAACCACTGCACAGTGGGCAAAAATTGATCCAAAATCGATCCAAAATCCCATTAATTTAGACGGGGGTAGGAGTCCTGAAAAATATTTTCTCTTATCAGAAAAATGCAGGGAAACGAAATGTGTTGGTTTCATTTAGGGTTGACTTCAGTAATTGGATGCACACTAGAATTATTACCAAAAACTAAACTTGGTGCTACTATGTTGAAGCAAATGCACTGCAAATTTGCAGAAAAAGCTGAAGAACTGATTTGAAACCAAATTTTCTCGGATCGCATGCCAGGGAGTGGTCCATCTACCCGATATCTCATCATACATGCATAACCTCATATACC
>JASCZW010016245.1:0-19054 GCA_034211315.2 Aedes japonicus | reverse complement strand
ATATGTATTACCGAATCGGAGTCTCAGAGCTGGAAGATGCAGGTATTGGTTATCGTATAAACCATAGATCAACGCGCGATCGGTGTTTGCTGCCCCGGGTTGCGGTGTGTTGTACTTGCGTCTCTTCCGATAAGGAAGAAGAGCCGACAGAAACCGGTTTCGTTTAGATCTTTTTTATTGCTGAAGAAGACAGCCATGTCACACGGCAGATAGCTAGGATGCCGGTAGCGTGATATAGCAGCCGTCAAGGGTGAAACAAATGATAGTTCAGGTTCGAGGCTTGGTGTTATCAGCGTTCACGGTTGCGTTCCAGTTTGTTTACCATGTAGACATGGTTCGGCGATTCTTAGAATTCTCGTTTCGATTGACTTGTGATTACGCAGCCGCTACTGCGCTCACGATTTATGATGTTTTGACAGTAGCTTCATGAAAGTCTGATATTCTCGAAACCAGTGATACTGGTTTGTTGGTGAATCTGATCTCGATTGCATTTACAATTTCAAATCGAATGATGTAATTTCCAGTTCAAATGGTCATTACAACCTACTACCCACAGGAGAAAAATGGTTCGTCTCTCAAGTTTCTCACAAATTGTTACCTTCAGTCTGGGTGCCGTCCATTCTTCCATAGCTGCTATGCTGAAAATCCTCGCCGCAGTACATAACAGGGGAATCTGAAGAAGATTGACCTGCTCATCTTTGTATCTCGTTGAAACTGAAGACTGCGCCACAAACACTGAGACACGTTACATGCCACATAAAAGAATATTCCATCCACAAGCCAAATTATTGCCATTTCGTTCTTTTCTTCCGAGTAAGAGCTTTGAATTCTTCATTTGTACTAGCGTTAATAGCCATTTGCTCTTCATTGACAATCTCTGTTACATTACAGCGGATGTTTCATCGACACAAATGCCGGAATCCAGCCGTTTGTAATCTGTCTCCGTGTTTCAAGTGTCTGTTCCGACGAGTATTCTGCGCTGCAGCCACACATCACGACAGCAGATCTAGAGAACGACAGTTTCTTCCACCACGTCATACACCCCAGATTGGAGTTGCATCCGCAGCTGGCCTGCCTCGCTACATGCCGGTCTGACGGAAAGGCCGCCGCAGGCTGTCCATGTAATAGGGTTGCCCCAAAATCACTCATCATTGGGCAGACTTTCCTCGAAAGCGGTAAAGACAGATTTCACGTGCATCAATTGTCTGTCTGAATTCGATCCTGAGTGATGGCACGGCACAGATAAACATGTTTGTCTGCCAAATTGCCACTAAAAACTTCACGGACTGTCTTCAATCCGTATCTCAGCTTCAGCTCCAACTGTTACTCTGCCATTTATGTTCGATCGCGCTGAATACTGTAACTCATCCCAAAATACATCATGAAACAGTCCATGTCTCAGTCAAGACTGTCATAGCACGATCCATGATCGCTAACCGATCATCCATGAAAGGTTCCAATCAACATTCCGGGTAGTAGACGGCAGTAGCATCATGAGTCACATCAGGCGTGGAAGTGTCCGTTACCACTCTCGCCGTCACTGAATCCGGAAGACTGCAGGGCTGGATCATGGAATAGGGTTTGTTAAACGGATGACTTGCTATACGTGAGTTTATATGTCAGTACGCAGCAGGTGCATTCACAGCAATTCATGACATGGTTGCCACTCCGAGTTCCTGTTGCCTGTACCGCCTCCAGTTTGTCAGTTCCTTCCTGCTCGTCTTCAGTCATCAAATCAATTGGACGGGAGATTCTTACCAGACAGCTTATGGATGATCACTGGTATTTCCTGACGCATTCACTGCCTCCAGGTATCGGTTCACTGTAAACAGCTGACTGATCTTACGGAGGCAGTCTACTTAACCTGCAAAGAAAACACGACTCGCTCACAGCGAGGTGATACCGTCGCCCGTGTGAGGTGATTCTCCGGTGCAACAAATAGAGAGTCACCCCGCATGTGAGAGCGATCACTTCTGTCAATGTAGTCAAGGCTGACAGTTCAATGAGTTCATTTGACTGATAGACGCTATGATGCCTCGATCTTCACCTGTCTGACAGTTTGAGGTTCCGTGATAACTCAAATTTCATTGATTGACGCAGAGCTACATACCGCACGGGGCCAAATCTGAGAATACGCCAGTTCGTAAATTATTCCGACTAATTTATCAAGGCACGATGGATTTATTGACGTCATTTTAAACAGCAACTTTCATACCAGCCAAATGAATGTTTATCCCGAAATTTTAATTATCACACTTCGGCATAGTAGAACCTCTGTAATGTACATCAGCGATGGATCACACGATCTCTGCCGATAGATATTCCGCCTTCTAATATCAAGAGGCCACATTGCCTGACCTGCGATACTGATCCAGGCTCATGACGAAACGAGGCACTTCGGATTGCACGTGAACAGCGTCACTTGAAATTGCGCTGAGTGATCACGGCGGATCAGATTTAGACAGGACTAGTTTACAGCTTCCAAGGCCTACCTCTTTCACATGGGTGGTCTGTCATGAGGATTTTATCTCTATCTCGTGTGTTGCTCTTCGGGACAGTTGGTGTGACTTCAAATGACCGATATGTTTTGCAACTGAATTGACTGCTATCTACGAACAACAATCAGTTGCCGAATCATCTACGAACAACAATCGTTAAGCCAACTTTGATTGGTTTTCTGAGTCTAACATTAGTATTTGTCATTGTTTATCAGCCAATTTATCTGAAGGCTACTGTAGTAAAAGTTAAATATATTGTAAGGAAATATAATCCATTGTGAACCGCTTAAATTTAAAATCAAGAACTAACGTTTTCGCGTCATACACCCTCACTGAAACCAAGCATCATCCTACATCGTCTGAAGTAAATCGATTGCGCTCCTTACGGAAAAGCATTCAGAAATCGGATGATCAGCCTTAATGTTGTAGATCCGCATGACGATCATCCATACTACGACAATCACCCGTACCCCACATTGAGCCGTTCAGTAACCGCGTAGATCAATAGCACCCCATGACACCTGGAAACACCCCAATCAGTATTCTGCACTCCAAGAGCTGTTCGATCCTTCACTGCGATGGTACTGTTCCCGATTAAAGTATCCTACCGAAACGATAAAACGGAATGCCTGTCATACTCACAGTAAATGATCTATGTCTCATACTTGCCCAATGTATCACAGCATCTCCACAGTGGGATTTATTTACAGCGCAATTTGAACGGGAGATCATTCACTCGCGCATTTTGTATTGTTCAAAATAAGAAAGATCATCTGGCTCCCAGAAAATGTCCTTCTCCGTATCTAGTCATCTTGAGATCATGATTTTAATGTTCGATATCAATGACGGAGGATGATTCATCTGATGAAGGATGTTTCAGTACAGCTCTTTTGTGCTACTTACGTAGAGGATTCAAGCCCAGAGCTGGTCTCCTAGCAGAGGAATGGCTCCAGAAGGACCGAGAGAAAGAGGTTACAGAGTGTTTAGTCGCCTGATGTCGCGGAGTTTTGTTGGCCAGGGAAGGCCTGTTCCATTTGAGGGCTTTCCATGTCAAGTTGTCTGCTGGTTTGTTCGTTGATCTATGCACATTGAAGTGTTTCTCGGTGTCTTGACGGCTCCTCAAGTCATTTCCCTCTGGGATCGTTAGATACTTATCTCCATGTTGGCATATCGATACCATATTGGTCTCGAGGTTTGAAATGAGGACAGTTTATACGACATCTGGTTACATACTGTGAATTCATCATAGATCCGATCCGAGTATAGTCTGGCAGCCGCAGCGCAGTTCGAAGAGCACGATGAGGAGAGTTAGATTGCTGCGGGTTCCACCTTTAGCATGCGTATCTATGGCATATTCCGATACCTTACGCCAAAGTTGCGACGGCTTGATCATTATTACGCGGGTAGTTCGTTTGATCGACATATGCTGCCAGTTTCCGCAGATGTCACAGTGACTAGGACCCACATAACGGTGTTATTGTTCGAGCTTCGAATTGCCTGTACAGGCGCCGCTTGACGCCCTTCATCATATGAGTCAACGATGACCTTCCAGCACGCAGCTGTTCAGCCGTGAAAATCGTTTGGCAAAAATTCAGCATTGTTAAATCAACTTTGATTTGTCGTCACAGTGCTCTTCTCCGCCATTAAAAAGAATCGAATACGGGATCGTTTTTCCCATTCTATTTTTTCAATTTTCCAAAATCATAGGATCAAGCGATCAAAACAAAATACAAGAGCGAATTCGTTTGAATTTGATATTAGTTGTCTACGAGAATGTATCTATACGGTAGTAAAATCCTTTGCGCGATGGCGCCATCTATCGCAAGAGGATTTTACTACCGTGTAGTACATTCTCGTAGACGGCTAACTGTCAAAATTCCAAACGAATCGCTCTTGTAGTTTTGTTTTGATCGCTTGTCCGCGGATTTTGAAAATTGAAAAAAAATGAGAATGGAAAAAGCGGTCGGTGATTCGATTCTTTATCTTGGAACGGAAAGAGCACTGTGAACGACGACCGTCAAAAGTTGATTTAACAATACTGAACCCCAACCAAACCTCGATTTTCACGGCTGAGGCAACTGCCATTCTCAAGCTGGAAGGTCATCGTTACGGACTCGGCAAGTGTTCTGAAGGCTCCTGAGAGTCCAAAGAAGCGGCACCCACTGATACAAGCAATTGAAAGGCTTCGAACAATAACACCGTTTATGTGTGGGTCCCTAGTCACTGTGACATCTGCGGAAACGAGGCAGCGGACAAGCTGGCAGCATATGGTCGATCAAAAACCCCAGTGGACCCGAAAATACCCGCGGCGGACTTAACAATATGGATCAAAGCGATCATAACTTGGCATGGGACATCGAATGGAATAGCACCATAGACGCTTTACTACGCATACTAAAAGGTGGAACCCACCGCTGGTCTGACAGCAAAAACTGGAAGGACCAGAGGGTGCTCTTCAGACTACGCTGCGGCTACACCAGATTCTCGCATGATCTCGGATCGGATCCCGTGATGGATTCCACGAACAATGTGTAGTATGCTCAACCAAGATGTCGGTATAAACTGTCCCGCATTTCAAAACCTCCGAGACCAATATGGTATCGGTCTTAACATAAGAGATGCGCTATCTAACGATCCCAAGAGGGGGGAAAATGACTTGAATACGTCAAAGACACCGGCTACTTCCAATGTACATAGATCAACGAAACAAACCATGACAGACCAACGGATGATGGACGGCATCAGAAAAAAAACCAACTTCAAATGGAACAGGCAACACACGAACAACAAAAACTCCGCGACATGAAATGTTGAAACTGTGATTAAACACTCTGTAACCTCTTTCTCTCGGTTCCCTTCTGGAGCCATTCATCTGCTAAAGAGACGAACCAGCTCTGGGCTAAAAGTCTCTACAATAAAGTACCTAAAAAAAAAAACTGAACCCAAAGATCCTTCTTTTATCGAATGAATCTCCTCTGTCGTTGATATCGAAACATTGAAATCGCATTTTCGAATGATAGATGCAGGCGCAGGACGATTTTCTAGAAACCAGATGATGATCTTTCTTATTTTGAACAACTAAAAATACGCGAAGTGAATTAATCTCCCGTTCAAATTCGAATGCACGCTGTAAGAAAAATCGTCATCCCACAATGGAATGCGTACCCCTATTCCATTTTACATCATTCGGTAAATTCACTATCAGAACTGGTACCATCACGAATAAAGGATCTAAACCCGCTGGCTTCCTACAGAGTAACGGAAAAAATTTCTAGACTCTTTCATTTTGGCTACCGTTGCTATCTTTGTTCAAGGTTGAGGATGTGTAATTTGAACTAATTTTAAGGCGTTGAATTGTTTCATTATTCATAAATTGCTAATGATCTACACAGTTTTGAAACAACATATCATATTAAATTTTGTTGATTGTCATACGAAACATGGATGATCGTCATACGGATCTAACCATAAGACAATCATCCGATTTCCGAATGCTTTCCGTTAAAGGGCGCAATCGATTTACTTTTCAGGCGATCTAAGGATGATGCTTGGTTTCAGTGAAGTTTTAACCAGAGCACTGAAGAAAGCGTTAGTTCTTGATTTTAAGAATTTAAGCTTGGTTCACAATGGATTATATTTCCTTACAATATTCTTCTACTACGAGTAGCAGTAATTCAGATAAAACATTATAATACCTGGCTGATAAACAATGACAAAATACTATCGTTGTAGGCTTCAAGAAAACCGAGCTGTCAAAGTTTTCGGCTTAACGATTGTTGTTCGTAGATGACAGTCAATTCAGTTTTTAAAAACATATCGGTTTTTGACGAGTCACGACCAACTGTCCCGAAAACGGCTACCACGGAGGATAAGGTGACAAAAATCCACGATCTCGTATTGGCAGACCGCCGATTGAAGGAGCGCGAGATAGCTGAAACTGTAAGTAACTCAAGAGGCTATAAGCAACTCGTGGGTCATATGCATGAAACTTAGGGCATGGAAAGCCGTCGGCGCGATCGGTGCTGATGCGATCCTCTAACGACAAGCGCAACCGTGAGACCATTTCAGAGCAGTGTTTGACGCTGTTCACGTGCAATCCGGAAGGAGTTTTTGCGTCATTTCGTAACCGTCGCCGAAACTTGGATCAACTGGTATCACCAGAGTCGAAACAGTGGACTTCTCTCGGCGAATGTGCTCCTTAGAAGGCGAAGACTATCCTATCGGCTGGGAATCGGTGTGATCTACATCCACTACCTGGAGAAGGGCAACACGATTACAGGGTTCTACTATGCCGAATTGTCGGGCTAATTTGACGTCAAATTTCAGGATAAAAACGACCCCATTTGGCAAAGAAAAGGTAAAGAAAAGTTGCTGTTCCAAAATGACAAAAAACCGGCTCACACATCCATCGTTGCAGCGGCCAAATTGGTCGAATTGGGCTACGAACTGCTTCCCTATTCACCGTATTCTCCAGATTTGGCCCCGTGCGACTTCTTGAATACGTCAATCGGATGGCAGAAATTTGAGGTTATCGCAGACCTCGAGAAAACGTATTGTTCAGACGGGTTAAAGAAGATCGAGCATCGCTGGGTCAAATGTATCGAGGTCAAATGAGACTGTTGAGACTGTCAGCCTTATTCAGTCAGTGACTCTCTATTTGATTTGCACGGAGAGTCACCTCACACGAGGCGACAATTGTCACCTCGTATGTGAGAGCGAGTCGTCTCGACTCACTCGCCACGCAGAATAAGGCTGTGTTTTTCTTTTGCAGGTTAAGTACTTATCGGACTGCCTCCGTACAAATCGGTCGAAAAGCGTCTACAGTGAACCGATACTACCCTGGAGGCAGAGTGAATGCGTCAAAATACAAGTGGTCATTCGGATACTGTCATCTACTACCAGAATGTTGGTGGAACGAACGGCCTCATGGATGATGATCGGTTAGCGATCATGGATCATTGCTATGACATTACAGTCTTGACTGAGACATGGACTGTTTCATGTTATGTTTTTGGAGATGGTTACGAAGTATTCCGCTGCGATCGGAACATAAACAATAG
Organism: Aedes japonicus; assembly: GCA_034211315.2. Classification (NCBI taxonomy): domain Eukaryota; kingdom Metazoa; phylum Arthropoda; class Insecta; order Diptera; family Culicidae; genus Aedes; species Aedes japonicus. The sequence goes on along the minus strand of JASCZW010016245.1, from coordinate 11,496 downwards.
CAGGAAATCGACCGGCGTGGCGTTCTCGTTGCAGTTAGTTCCAGGCTGAAAGCAAGTGCAGTTGAAGACGATTCTTGGATCTCCGTGGAACAAGTTTGTGTAGCAATTCAGCTTGGAGGCCGTAAACAATTTCTCTGTGCGGTGTCCTTCCCTCGGGATCGAATTCGAGACTTGGAATTAATTGATGTACATTGTCAATCTGTCTTTGCCGCTTCGGAAAGGGCTACCCTTAATGATGAAGTGATTGTTTTGGGAGACTTCAACCTAGCGGAAATTGCATGGACACCAACTCACAGCGGCATGCTCCGTCCAGACCACGAGCGCTCTTCTTTTCACGCAGGGGCAATTCAGCTTTTGGACAGCTACAGTACCGTAACTCTATCCCAAGTTAATGACGTGGTGAATGAAAACAATCGTTCTCTAGATCTCTGCTTTGTCAGTGTGTGTTGACTTCCATCTGACGCGGAATGTACTTCGTCGGAGATTTTGGAGCACTTGACGCACGGAGTTAAGATAAGATTGCTAGAGCAAGAGCTGGATTCCGGCAGTTTTCCACCAAGTCCAATTTACAATGTCGATGAAACATCCGCTGTAATAGTAACAACCTAACAAAGTTGACCGAAATGAATAGCAGATGGTAATTGGCATTAACAGGTGCAAATGAAGATTTCAAAAGCTCTTACTCGGAAGAAAAGAACAGAAGATGATAGCAATACTTTGGCGGATTAGATATTCTTACTGTGGCATATGTGTGTCTCAATTGTTTGACATTTCCTACCACCTGATGAAACTGGAGGAAGTCCTTCAAGGAAGGATCTTTGGAAGTAATTTAGTGTAAGTATCAAAGCAGTCTCCGTTGAACCAACGCGAAAGCGAGGACGTCCGTAAAGTACAAAAGATGAAACAGGTCAATCTTCTTCAGAATTCTATTTGTGAACTTTACGGCGAAGTTTTCAGCGCCTCTATGGAAGAACATGGATGGCACTAGTGCCAAATTGCATCAGCTGGCGTTTTGGCTGCAAGGGAGTCTTTTCCCAGTTTAGCATAGCTTTGAACAATTCATTTTTCTCCGCAGATTAGATAGTTTGAAAAGAGTTTAATGACCATTTGAACTAAAGTGCATCATTAGATTTTGAAACCCAGCATGCAACATCACATATCAGGTTTCACCAACAAATTAACTTATGTTATTCACTGGTTTCGAAGAATATCTTCAGGCGATTTATTTAGACTTCCATAAACTACTGTCAAACCATCCTCATCGTGAGCTTTAATGTAGCTGCAGCTCCAATCTACATTTCTGACGGAATTTAACTACCGTTGCAGTCAATCAAGCAAACAATTCCCTAAGAATCACCGAACCATGTCTACATGCAGTTCAACAAGCTGAGAACACTTAACAAACTACAACTTCAAATTTGCTGATAACAACACAAAGCAAAGATTTCGGAGTATGAAAGTCAACGAACTATCATTTGTTTCACCGAAAACGGCCTTGCACTATCACCCTTATCTACCGGCATCCTAGCCTATCAGTTTACCTCCATTTGTGACGTAACGCGCTCACCACCGGCTCAATGTGCTTCTTCAGCAATAAAAAAATCTCACTCAAGAAAACCGGTTTCCACCTTCTGTCAGCTCTTCTTCACTTATCGCAGGAAAGACGCAAACACAAACACACCCGCAACCGGAACGGCTAAACACCGACGAAAATTTGCGCGCGTTTACAGGGTCACGAGAACACCGTGGGGCGTTGTAGTAGGTACGGCCAACCAATGACTCACTCACCTGCATCTTCCAGCTCTGGGATTGTGTCCTCCGATTCGGTATCGCTTGGCGCATCCTCCAGCTTGGCCTCTGTGTTGTCGGCGGAGGTGCTTGGGACAGCGGAAGTGGCAGCAACCGCGGCGGTGCTTTCCGTAATTTCAGTCAACTCTGGCATGTTTGCAATCGTTTGATTCTTTTTGGTCTTAGCGAGATTTTAATTCCTGCAGAAACGGGTGAAACGGATACAAACTATTAATGATGGAGAATCGATTTTTGGATTCGTTTAGCTGCTCATATGTGGAAAACTGCCTATGCTTTTGAACGAGGAGTGCGTAGAACATAAAAGCCGAAGGTCAATCGTTTTAATTAGATTCGATGTAAACCGCAACCACATCCGTCCTGAATAAGGTTTCGCCCAAAATTAGCAATCGCTCCAATCGTTTACTTCTTATCGCGAACGCCGAGAACCACTTTCCGTAACCTCAACATCGGTCTATTTATAAATTTTTCACTTTTTTCCTACGATTCGTCGAATAGTCACTCTCACTCCATCAGGACGAAAAATGTTCTCGAGTTTTTCTCAGGAAAACACTCGACTTTTGCACAAGACCCACATCACTGAGCATCGGGTTTTTACGTTCTTTCCGTCACACTCCATCGCAGGCCATGTTTTCCACGGAGAAAAGCTATAATTTCAACAAACTTACACCACTTTTCACAAAGTAGTAGAATAAATGCGGTATGAACGATAGCACAAGATGCCGGAAACAGAGAACGAGCACACTGATTGGTTCGGAAAGGTAAACTGCAGCGAGAAGCGGGTTTGACAGTTCTAGCTGTCACCGGTGACAGCCGAAAGAGGAAACAACTAGCGACACCGCAGCGGCGAAGGAAGGAAATCCGAGTAGCGTCTACACTGGAGTTAATTCTTGATTTGCTTTTTGTGTGATTAGGCGGTTTCGATGGTTAATGAGCGAACGTATACGTTCGCTTTTATTTAGCGTCGCTATAAATAGCCTCTGATGGTAATTATACTATAGAAGAACTAGAGTGACGAGTACTGAAGTTTGTACTGTAGAGTATAGGCAATAGGCTCTTCCGATAGAAGCTAAGCAAACACGAGCCGATCAACAATTTATTTAACGTTATATTTTGATACACCGGCCCTTGAGGCCAACTTAATGCATCGGAAAATGTTTTAAAAATTCAATATAACAAAACTTAACAAAGAGAAAAATCTGTTCCGTTTAAAATAACAAACATGATTTTCGTAGTTGAATAAAAAATCTGGCTGAAATTTAAGCTGAAAAATATTGTTTTCAATTGAAATATTAACATTAATTCAAGTGTTTCATTTTGTTATAATAACATGTTTAGTAAAAGCTATTTTAGTATTTATATGTAACTAAATTTTCACAGGCTAATAAAGATTTGAACAACAGTTTGTAAATCAGTTGAAACATCGTTTATATAGCCTAGTTTGTAAAACCGGATATTGAATTTAATGATAGCTGTACACACTTAGAAAATTTTACAGTATTCGGTAATTTTTTACCGAACTTTCAACAGTTGAACAGTTCGGTAATCAAATTTAACGGATTTCGGTAAAATATGACAAGTTCCGGTAATTTTTTTTACCGGAATACTGTAAAATTTAATCGAAAACCGGTAAATCGGATTACCGAACGTTCAGCTGTTGAAAGTTCGGAAAAAATTACCGAATACCGAATACCGAATCTTATAAGTGTGTACTGTATATCACACTTCAACTGATCAAACTATGAGCTAAAGAAAAATAATGCAAAAGCTTTGTAGCGGTGTTGGAAATTCGACCACTTAGCAATTCGTTGAAATACAGAGCATTTGAAATTTGTGCCTTATGCAATGACTTTTAACTAGGTTTGCCAAACAAACCTTATGTTTAGTTGAATAATGGACGAATCCAGGTTGAAAAAAGAATAAGACACCGAGTGGTGATAAATCTGACAGCTTCCATGTTGAAGTATAGGACGAAAATTTTGAAATGCTTCTAATATTTATAAAAATTTATGAAATTTTAATTAAAACCGGATTGTTGTCTGATATAAGAAAAATCCAAAAATAATCAATATAGACATTTTCAGTAAAATAAAAATAAAATAAAAATAATGTTCCTACTTTGCAGTTTTAGATTTATCTTCCATCCTACAACAAACCGCTTATAATTAAAATTTCATTTGAATTTTTCAGAAGCATTTCAAAATGTTTGTCCTACACCCTGAGATTTTTCTAATTGTCGATAGTTTAAAAAGAAATCATTTTTATCACTCACGGGGTATGCAAGTTACATAGTATAACTGACGTTGCATACAGTTTATGCTTAGTCCAAGTTGTGTATGAGAGTTACGTGGCATTACTATGGCATTACGTGGCATTACTAACACTCTTTTGGCGCGATCATGTTGTAATTCACGATGTGAACATTTAATCGATTCCCTAAAATGCAATTTCTATTCAATGGCGTATGTGTAGCAAGGTTTGTTCTAAATTTTTCCGATTTAAAATCAGTGCTCAACAGCATTCGTATCGTATCTCTTTTTTTACTTGGTAGTACATCAATTCTATTAGATTACATCTGTTATTTAAATCATAAGAATTAATAATACTCTATGTCGTCTGTGGCATGCTCAACGTTACTATATGTCAAGTAGCACATTTCCAACCCGAAAAATATCCTCCAATAATCCCAATCAATCCAGTCAATCGGTTTATTATGGTTTCAGTTGAAAACTGAATTTATCAACTAGCGACAATCGATTTTACTCTCGTTCTGTACGTTATACCTAATGTCGGAGTAGTGCGCTATATGGCGCATCAGATGCGCCGTACAGCGCACTACTTCCGACATGAGGTATAACGTACAGAACGAGAGTAAAACCGATTGTCGCTAGTTGTGTCGCTAGTGATAGTCGCGTTTTCAACCGAAACCAGAATATATTCACACCGACAGATTTAAGAAATCTCGGTGTCATTAGTTTGCAGGTTAGAATTTGACAAAACAAAAAGAAATCCGTGGCGGGATTCATATTCAGAGTTTCAAATAAATCTCCATTAAACCACAGAGAACGGACATCCAGACTCGAACATTTTTTCCCCAATTCACTGTGTAAACTTTTAAAAGCAAACCGTTGGAAAAACAACGCCGCCTAGTCTTGGTTTCGCCAAACTAAAATTGACAGGGGTGCGTAATGAACTCGAGTCGCATCGCCGAAACGGAACTTGGGAACTTGTTTCGCTTCCGAAAGGTCGCAAACTTATCAAGAGGGTATTTAAGGCGAAGAAAAATCAGTTGAGACATGTAGTGAAATGCAAAGCCTGCATCGTGTCGCAAGGTTATGCGCAAAGATACGAAGTGAAATTCGACGAAGTGACGCAACAAGCTGCATTCCGCTCATTCCTCGCTGTTGCCGCTAGGAAAGGGCTCGCCGTTAAACATCTTGACATAAAGACGGCGGAGCTTCAAGAGCAAGTGTTTATGAAGCGACCACCGGGTTACGCGCTATCCGGTCAGGAGGAGCAGGTTTGTTGGCTCAAATGCATTAAATACGAGCTTCGGCAGTCGGCGAGATGTTGGAACAAAAAGCTGCAGAATGTTCTGGATCGGCTTGGTTTTCAACAATCTACGACAGATCAATGTTTGTTCATCAAACAAGTGCTACAACTGTTTTCCTATCGGTGTACGTTGACGATATACTCGTCGCATCTATTGACGGAAGGGAGATCCACCGTGTTGTGGATGCTCTCAATGGTGAATTGGAATTCACTTGCTTGCGAGACGAGAGTCATTTCCTTGGCATGGAAGTGACACATGAAGAAGGAGTATTCAAGTTTGCTGACGTATATTCAACAGCTTATTCAACAGGTTCGGGATGAGTCAAGCCAAGGCCGCGAAATGCCTAGTGGATCCTGGGTACGTAAAGACCGTAGAAACCTCTAGTGATTTTGAGAACGTTACCCAGTACAGGAGCTAAGTAGGCGTTCTGCTCTACCTGTCGGTTTTGTGTCCGACCGGATATCACCGCAAGTGCGGCAATCTTGGACAAAAATTTGCTAAGCCATCGGAACCATAGACACTCAAATAATAGACCGGACAACGTGAGTCTGGCACAGTTGATGTATCCAAAACAACTGTCAAATCGTATGGGAAATGCGAGAAATGTTCGTTTTGGATACAACAGCGGCGGCACGTTGTCCGGTCTTCACTTGAGTGTCATAATCGGAACGTGATTGGACGGTTGCCAAATGGTACTCCTGCTATTTACAGTATACGAAGAAGTACTGAGAGCAGACAGTGTATAGTGTACTATCGGGGTACAGAGATTCGGACGGCAAACGATGCAGATACACACCTTTCAACATCGGGGTTCTTTATCAAGTTTGGTGACGGAGCTGTGGTACGATCAAGCAGACGTCAAACGTGCGTGATTCTCAGCTCCATGGAAGCCGAATATGTTGCGCTTTGCGACGCAAATCAGGATGCAATCTGGCTTAGGAAACTTTTAGTGTTGGGACCTTGGATCACCCTAATGTTTCACTTTCCAACTGTGCTCACGGGTGGCAGTGAAGCTGTCATCATGTCGACGCCATGACAGCACCAACGAAAACGTCATTCAGACCAGAGTGAACAAAAGCCATAAGAACCGCGAACACGCGTTATTTGTACGTCTAATTTTATATATATTAAATATACCGTTTTAGTTGTTTTAATTATTACGAGTCGCGTTTCATTACCTTCATTCCGAACGGCTACCTCGGACATGCGCGATCGTAAAAGTGGCGACGAGGGAAAGTGGTTTTCTTGGTGAAAAAATTAATCGGCAAAAGTGTCACCCACGAGGAAGAGAAGACGGCTTGATATGGATGGCGAACATAACCGCAATCTGGGCCCGGTAAACCAGGGAGCATCAGGAGTCAGTGGACAACGAGGTCAGCAACCACCTGGTGTGAACTCGCAGCATCCCGGATCGCATCAGAATCCTCATCCAGCACAGCCAAATCCTCCGCAGACGACACAAACCGAGAATATTTTCTCCAACCTCTTCCAACAGCAGCAAGTTTTCGCACACCAGCTCATGAAGCAGCAGCACGATTTTATGCAGCAGCAGCAGACACTTTTTCAACAAGCATTGCAGTCGATCAGCGTTCAGGTACCTCCAAACCCTGAAATCATCCTAGATTCACTGGCGAACAACATTAAAGAGTTCCGCTATGAACCAGAGGGAAACGTCACGTTTGCAGCTTGGTACGCAAGGTACGATGACCTTTTTGAAAAGGATGCTGCTCGTCTCGACGATGAGGCCAAGGTAAGGTTGCTCATGCGGAAACTGGGTGCTGCGGAACATGATCGGTACGTTAGTTTCATTTTACCGAAAGTCCCGAAAAACTTCTCGTTCGGCGACACGGTAAAAAAATTGCAAACGCTTTTCGGTGCTATCGAGTCCGTTGTAAGCAAGCGGTATCGCTGTTTGCAAATTGCAAAGCAACCCACCGAAGATTTGATTTCGTTTGCCTGTCGAATCAACAAGAGCTGTGTTGAGTTCGAATTGAGCAAGATGACCGAAGAGCAATTCAAATGCTTGATGTTTGTTTGCGGTCTGAAATCGGAGGGAGACGGAGAAGTACGAACGAGATTGCTTTCGAAGATAGAGGATCGAACGGACGTCACACTCGAACAGCTGTCAGAAGATTTTCAACGATTGTTGTGTCTGAAGCATGATACGGCAATGATCGAAGCCCCAGCATCAGCAGCAGTACAGTTCGTCAAGCGGAAGCATTTTAACAAGTATCCTCCGAAGCCCGGCATTGGATTACCCGGAAACGGAACGAAGCAAACCAGGAACATACCATCATCACCCTGCTGGAACTGTGGAGCAATGCACTTCAACCGGGACTGCACTTATAAACAACATAAATGCAAAGATTGTGGTCTCGTCGGTCATCGCGAGGGATATTGCTCGAGCTCTCGGAAAAGCCCCAAATCATCGGCTTTTAAACAGAAAGACCGATCGGGAAATGTCTCAACAAAAACAGTAAGTCTCCTGGTAAATACCGTTAACAAAAAGCGTCGTTTCGTTCAAGCTAAAGTCAACGGTGTGAATGTACGTCTTCAGTTGGACACTGGTTCTGACATCAGCGTCGTGTCGAAGCAGATTTGGGAGAAAGTTGGCAAGCCACCAACAATGCCAGCTACGGAGCGAGCTGCAACAGCATCAGGAGATCCGTTGAAGCTGCTTTTCAATTCATCTGCACTGTCTCAATCAACGGTGAGCAACGCCAAGCACAGTTCTACGTGGTAGAGAAATCCCTTCAGCTGCTAGGAATCGACATGCTCGATGCCTTTGGGTTGTGGTCTGTGCCTATCAGTGCATATTGCAACCATGTAACCAGTTCCGCCACCACCATGGACTCCCTCAAGGCGGCATTTCCAACAGTCTTTCAAAGCGAACTTGGATTGTGTACGAAAACAAAACTCAAGCTGGAGCTCAAGCAGGATGCAGTACCGGTATTTCGCCCTAAACGTCCTGTGGCTTACGCCATGTACAATGCGGTGGATGACGAGTTGGACAGATTGGAGCGTGCCAAGATCATTTCACCGATTGATTTTTCGAACTGGGCAGCCCCGATCGTAGTCGTCCGCAAGGCCAACGGCAACATACGAATTTGCGGGGATTATTCTACTGGCCTCAACGATGCCCTGCAGCCGCACCGGTATCCTCTCCCGCTACCGGAAGACATTTTCGCTAAGCTAGCCAACTGCACCGTCTTTAGTCAGATTGACCTTTCTGACGCCTTCCTTCAAGTGGAGGTCGATGAAGGCAGCCGGGATCTTCTTGCCATCAACACCCACCGAGGATTGTACCGCTACAACCGTCTTCCACCAGGAGTCAAGACCGCACCAGGAGCATTTCAGCAGCTTATAGACACCATGTTGGCTGGTCTCCCGTGTACTTCTGGTTACCTTGATGACGTGGTTGTTGGCGGAAAAGACGCGCAGGAGCATTGACTAATCTTCGTGCAGTATTGGAGCGGATTCAAGAATTCGGGTTCACCATCCGGCCAGAGAAGTGTACGTTTGCTCAACCACAAATCAAATATTTGGGCTACTTGCTCGACCGCAACGGGCTACGACCAGATCCAGCAAAGATTCAAGCTATCACCGACATGGCACCTCCTACCGACGTCTCCGGCGTACGCTCTTTTCTCGGAGCGGTGAATTATTATGGAAAATTCGTCCCCAGAATGAGAACTCTACGTTTTCCGTTGGACGAACTACTCAAGGCTGGCACCGAATTCCGTTGGACACCAGAATGTCAGCAGGCATTCACGACATTCAAGGAAGTTCTTGCTTCGGATTTGCTTCTCACCCATTATAACCCGAATCTCGACATCGTTGTATCGGCAGACGCTTCTTCTGTTGGTGTTGGTGCCACCATCAGCCATAAGTTTCCAGATGGCACATTGAAAGTTGTTCAGCATGCGTCGCGAGCACTCACACCTGCAGAGCGGAACTATAGCCAACCCGATCGTGAGGGCCTATCGATCATATTTGCGGTAACGAAGTTCCACAGAATGCTGTTTGGTCGAAAATTCCATCTGCAAACGGATCATGCACCTCTTTGCGAATTTTCGGCTCGAAGAAAGGCATCCCAGTCTACACGTCTAATCGATTACAACGCTGGGCGCTAACGCTGCTATTGTACGACTTCACCATAGAGCACGTTCCAACAGCGAAGTTTGGCAACGCAGATGTGCTATCTAGGCTCATCAGTCACTACGTGAAACCGGATGAAGATTACGTTATCGCCTCGATTGCCCTCGAAGAAGATATTAGGTCAGTTACCTCCGATACAATTAATATCCTTCCTTTGAGTTTCAGGATCGTACAAAAAAGCCACTCAGTCCGATCCTGTAACCAAGAAGATATACCGTTTCCTGCACGATGGCTGGCCAGCATCTAAACAGATTTCCGACCCTGAGTTGAAGCGTTTCGGCGACCGTCAGGAGTCACTCACCACTGTCCAAGGTTGTATCCTCTTCGGCGAACGTCTGGTTATTCCTTCGCCATACCGCAGGCGCTGCCTGGACCAGCTTCACCGAGGTCATCCTGGCATCCAACGAATGAAAGCCGTTGCCAGATCGTACGTATATTGGCCATCTTTGGACAGCGATATTTCCGACTACGTCAAGTCATGTCGACATTGCGCCAACGCTGCGAAGTCTCCACCGAAGTGTGCACCGGTACCGTGGCCTAGATCCAGCAAGCCATGGGAACGCGTCCACATAGATTATGCTGGACCTATCACTGGAGAATACTACCTCATCATCGTGGACTCGTACTCGAAATGGCCAGAAATCATCCAAACTCGTAGTACGACCAGCGCAGCAACGATTAGTATACTTAAAGACGTATTCGCACGGTTTGGTATGCCAGCAACGTTGGTTAGCGACAATGGGCCGCAGTTCACCAGTGCGGAATTCCAAGGCTTCTGTGTGGAGAACGGTATCGACCACCTTACTATCGCACCGTTTCATCCACAATCCAACGGGCAAGCTGAAAGGTTTGTCGATACTTTTAAGCGGTCCGTCAAGAAAATACAGGAGGGGAGAGGCACGATACGCGAAGCACTCAACACCTTCCTACTCACGTACAGAAGCACTCCTAATTCGTCAGCACCAGACTGCAAGTCGCCGGCGGAAATCATGTTCGGTCGTCCAATCCGAACGTGCTTGGAGTTACTTCGTCCACCGCCTGACCACTCAACGTGGAATAATCAACCAACGAATTCAAGGGTAAAACGAGGCTACCATCGTGACGACTTAGTTTTTGCGAAGGTCTACGTCAACAACACCTGGCATTGGGCACCTGGAGTTGTACTGGAGAAAACCGGTACAGTAATGTACAATGTTTGGGTCGACAATCGGAAGCTTGTACGGTCGCATATTAACCAACTGAAGGACCGTGCTGTAGCTGATCGCCATGCCAAAGCTGCTACACAACATCACAATAAGCTTCCCATCAACATCCTACTTGATGCATGGGATCTACCAAAACCTAGTTCGAAGATTGTGTCACCAGGACCGTTGTCGATTGGACCTCAAGAAAATCCAGTGTTTTTGCCGTCTACGACGCCCAACAGATGGATGCGCGCCCCGTTAGTGTCACCGATGCCTCCATCGTTCATATCTGCGTCCTCTTCAAGCTCTCCACAAGTTACGGCGTCTACGTCACGCTCAGTCACTATGGACTCCCAGCCTGCCATTGAACTTGAACCAGCACCCCAGGCTCCTCGCCGCTCTTCGCGCGTTCGAAGAGAACCTCAGCGATTTCAGCCGTACCTCCAGTATTAGAGGGGAGATGTTGGGACCTTGGATCACCCTAATGTTTCACTTTCCAACTGTGCTCACGGGTGGCAGTGAAGCTGTCATCATGTCGACGCCATGACAGCACCAACGAAAACGTCATTCAGACCAGAGTGAACAAAAGTCATAAGAACCGCGAACACGCGTTATTTGTACGTCTAATTTTATATATATTAAATATACAGTTTTAGTTGTTTTAATTATTACGAGTCGCGTTTCATTACCTTCATTCCGAACGGCTACCTCGGACATGCGCGATCGTAAAGTTGAGTTGACCCTGGAAGAGAAGCAAACTAGAAAGACGGTTCTAAGCGAAGATAATCAGAGTTA
>JASCZW010016244.1:0-19065 GCA_034211315.2 Aedes japonicus | reverse complement strand
AAAATCACCGATCATATCTAGTATATAGTAGGGATGAAATATATTTTCTCAAAAATGAAACCCCATAATTTTGGAACGCAAATATCTTATCTCTAAGAGATATGTGCTGCGTCCAAAAGTGTCAGAAATTTTAGGAGAGAGCCCGTTCAAATGATCTAGTAGAGGGTGTTCCGATCAAAATTTGGTCAAACAGTAATGAGTGTGCGTCGATCAATGTTTTTATTATTAATGTCATTTTTTTTCTTTTTGTTCAGTTAAGACAGAATACAGGAGAAATACTCAGCTAAGCTTCCTTTCTACCGAATGCGAATCGTTTAACACCTGCCATAAGAATTGCACAGTCTCCTTGTCCACTTTATTCGCCGCAGAACGCCAGTTTTCCTTACACTGTTTCTCGCTCACAACAACTTTTTGAGTCTTCTTAAGGGTCCGCTGACGATGGCCCAATATTGTTTGATTGGATGGAGCTCTGGCGTGTTGAGAGGGTTCTTGTCCTTGGGCACCGCTTGAACATTGTTGGGAGCCCATGGCCTATTTTCCGTAATGGCAAGATGCCAAATCCGGCCAAATAGAACGGAACAATTGTGTCGCTTCAGGAAAGGCAGTAGACGTTTTTGTAGGCACTCGCTCAGATAAATTTCCTGTCTGACGATTCCTTTCGTAATTTAAACGTTGCTCTTCAAGACACAGTTACAGATGGCTTGCCACACCAGATATTTCTTTGCGAAATTCGACAGTTTTTTTTTCCAATAAACCACTATAAAAAGCTGCTGTTTTTGTTGCCCATAATAGAATAATTTTTTCATACGTCGTTCAAATGGAATGATAGACGAATTTAAACGACCTGCCGACAATGGATACATTAACATGATAATTTTGAGGCATTGTAAAAACATCATCAAGCCATGCTGGATAATTCTGTCGATTGTTCTAGATAGAGAATCACGGAAAAAACAAATGTAAATAAACAAAAGCTGCAGATGTATGCAAAACTCTGCGCAAATACTCATAAAAGGGTGGAATCTACACAGGAAAAATAACTAATTTTAACAAGCTCGTAAAATTTCCCTTCGTTTAATTCAAGGCCAAAGTAGGCGTAAACAACGAAATTTTTTGCAATCTTTCATACAACAAGCTAGCTTCAGGCGTTATGTGGGTTAAATTTGCATGAAATATCGCATTATTTTCTGCCAAATCTAGCATTTCCTTTATGTGCATAAGCTAACGCAGAAAATTCAATGTTTCTTTTTATCTGTATGGGCTAATTTAAAACAAATATATGCTTCAAAAAGTACTTAAAAAGAGCTTTAAAATCACTCATAGTTATTCCACAGAAATCATAGACTGAAAGCATGTTTAACTCCAATGAAATTGGCCCAGGAGATACTCTGATCTTGTCCCAAATTGCCCTGTGGACTTAAGTCTAGAAATTTACCAATTCGTTAGACAAGTTAGTTGAACTTATTGAACGATTCTATATTTCTAGCTCTTATGGATTCTTAGACTTATATTGTCCGTCATAATGGTCAAAAAAGCTTGTCCAAAAGTTATCCATGTGAAGATTGCCAATGTAACTAAAGCCAATTGTCAATAATGACTACAAACGTCAATTTCACTCGAACCTTAAAACTCACGAATTGAAAGCAGCATCATCTGGTGAGAGAATATTTGCTCAATCTTATGGTGTTGTTGGCTATCCTGAAAGTCTTGTGATTCGTGAGAAATTAACGTCCTATGTCATTGTTTACAACTGGCTTTTAGGCCCTAATCAAGAGTTATTCGAGATTTGTTTCACTTTTCCGCACCAAAAAGATTGAAGAAAACAAATGTGAGAGGACACGAAGACTTGTTTGTAGAAAACAATATTTAAAGAAACGTTAAAATTAAAATGTTTACACTCTGTTTTCAACAAAGATCATTAAGTTCAACAATAAATATTTTCGAAATTGAAGATGGCGAAATTGTTGCAGGGTTGTTCAATAAAATGTCGCTGTTGTATGAACGAAGCATAATTTAAGTCCATTCTACACGGCGGGACAGTTTGGCCCAACTTTGAATCGTTTTGACGTTTTTTCGTCAAATGTGTATTCACACAAATTTGAGTAAATGTAACTAGTATGTGACTAGAGTCCACTAGAAAGAGTCACTGACAAGAAGAATCGATGCAATACTGAGTTTCGATTGAGTATCTCATTTTGCGTACATGTGTAATTCAGACTGAGATGCTCGATAGGTAGCTCACGATAGCGTAGATTTGGTTTCACTCTTGCAGTGACTCTATTATACGGACTCTAGTATGGACAAGTCGACAATCAAAAACATCGACTCAGATCAGATTGATTATAGTCACTAGATTCATAGTCTGGCGGATACAACAACGGAGCCAATTTGAACTGTCTACTTGGCTGAGCCAATCGAGCATTTTTCAAGTAATTCATGTTAAGGGCCTAAAAGCCATTTGCAAACAATAACTTTAAATATCGATTTCTTTTGAATCGTAAATAACTCTCGTGAAATGAAAGCAGCATTTTGTAGAAAATTTTTAGTTCTACCATATGGTGTAGCAGGATATAGTAGGATTCTCGTAATTCGAGCGAAATCAACGTTTAAATTTATTGATTACAAATGGCTTTTAGGTGCTTAACATGAATTACTCGAGATATGCTCAATTGGCTCCGCCAAGTGACAGTTCAAATTGGCTCCCGTTGTTGTATCCGCCAGACTATGAATCTAGTGACTATAAGATTGAGGATTTCGATTTGTCGACTTGTCAATCCGAGTTACATTTACTCAAATTTTAGTGACTCCACTTTTGATGAAAGTGAGTCAAAAACGACTCATATCTGAGTTAAAATGCTTGGCCATGTACGTCATAGAGGAAACTAAGAAGAGCCAACAACAATTATCTTTTTAAATTGCGTTATTTACTCGGTCTGAAGCACACGCTGCGTCATCGGCGAATATGATTCCTTCTTCTCGATCAGTTCCCTTCAAATTCATCTCTTCCGTCTCCCAAAGATTTTCAAACACTAAAATGATTGACTGCAAACTGGATTGAAAATGAAAATCAGTCCCCGAAAACGCTTGACGCCGACATCTAACTCCCACCATTCCGTCCACTTTCAGACACGTACCGGTATCGGTGCCGCAGCCCATTCCAGTTCCTCAGCCGTACCCAGTGCCTGCCCCGGTGCCGGTCCCCCAGCCGATACCCGTTCCGGTGCACGTTCCAGCTGCCCCAGCCATTGCCATAGCTCCGTCCTATGCATCGGCTCCGATTCTACCGTCCTACGGGCCCTCCTTTGCCGCCGGTCCTTCCTTCGCCGCCGGTCCTTCCTTCGCTGCCGGTCCCTCCTTTGCCACCGGCCACTCCTTCGCTGCCGGTCCCTCCTTGGGTCCCATCGTTGGCGGCGGTGGTCTCATCGGCGGAGGAATCATCTCCGGCGGCGTGCTGAGCGGGGGTCCAATCATCAGCAGCGGCCATTCTCACTATGGACACCTGGCTGGGCTGAAGAAGTACTTCGGATAGACGAGAGCACGGCTTGTACTCACCGTGGAAGGGAATTCCCCCAAGAGAGCAGCGATACATTACAAAATAGTCACTTAATTGTAGGGTTTGAATTTTACGTAAGACGGAAAAAAGCAGGAAAGTTGCGATAGCGATTGAGTTAGACATCAATTACCAATTTTAGAATATTTCCCTTAATTCGAAGCGAACGCTCGAGAACCATTCGAGACTTGAAAGCAAACTAGATACTTAGATAGGCTATAATCAATACACACGAAGGCATAGTGTCACCACGAGTGGCGGAGATTGAAAATGGAAACGGGCAAATGTCTTCTAGTTGTTTACTTATCTCACTGTCCCACTCTGGTCGTCGGTCGCACAAATCAACCTCCTTTCTTTGGTCAAACGAAATTGTGCAATTTCCCGGCGCGCGGCGGACGACGGCAACAACAACGGATAGAACGTGCAGCGCGACTTGAGTGAAACCGATTGCAAGTGATAGGTTAGTATGTCCATAGGTAGGTATTGGTTCGTGGGATGGAACAGGGGCCGGGGGAAAGAGTGGTAATTGAACATTGTCCAATGCGTAAGATTTAATTTGGTTTGTAATCGCTAAACGGTTGATCAGTTGGTTGATCTTGATTGGGTCCGGTTGGGTGAAACCGATAATTTTGCATATCATTGAGATCTGAAATGACGGGAAATTAAATTTTCTTAACTGGTTATCGTGGTTTATTTTGCCTGCTCAACATTGTGGAAAGACATAAACACTTATATGGAATCTTTAATGAATCGTCAAATGCATTGAGATCGTGAAGTGCGATTACGCTCTGTTAACCTGAAGGCACATTTGAATGACGGACGTTTGACGAAGTGGAACGCTTATTATTAGTTAATAAACTCTAGATCTCAAAATTTTAGATTAAAAAAATCCAAATCATGTTTTGTGGATTCGCCATGTTGTGCTTATGAACTCATTTTTTCTCTATAGCTTGTTTTTCTTAGTCAGTCAGTCAGTCAGTCAGTCAGTCAGTCAGTCAGCCAGTCAGTCAGTCAGTCAGTCAGTCAGTCAGTCAGTCAGTCAGTCAGTCAGTCAGTCAGTCAGTCAGTCAGTCAGTCAGTCAGTCAGTCAGTCAGTCAGTCAGTCAGTCAGTCAGTCAGTCAGTCAGTCAGTCAGTCAGTCAGTCAGTCAGTCAGTCAGTCAGTCAGTCAGTCAGTCAGTCGGTCAGTCGGTCGTCAGTCAGTCAGTCAGTCAGTCAGTCAGTCAGTCAGTCAGTCAGTCAGTCAGTCAGTCAGTCAGTCAGTCAGTCAGTCAGTCAGTCAGTCAGTCAGTCAGTCAGTCAGTCATTCAGTCAGTCAGTCAGTCAGTCAGTCAGTCAGTCAGTCAGTCAGTCAGTCAGTCAGTCAGTCAGTCAGTCAGTCAGTCAGTCAGTCAGTCAGTCAGTCAGTCAGTCAGTCAGCCGGAGATGAAGTGGTATTTTCGCAGGACCTGGGATCAGGCCATTCTGCTAAAAGGTCAATGGAAGAGATGAACCCTCTAAACAGAACTTTTTTACCGTAGAACGTGCACCCTCCAAACGTTCTCTACCTGCAGCCAAGTGAGAGTTTTTATACCAACCTAAAACGCAGGACCTATTCCAACAATGTTGTAGCCAAATCCGAGAAGAAAATAACCGAAAAAGATATGAAGGAGCTAAAATCTTCGATGCTCTCTTCGGCTACAGTCAAGGTCGCGACATACTTCCGTAAGATGGTTCGACCGCTCTTCATAATAAGGACTTTTTTTAGTCAAATGATCAACAACTGTAAGATTTAGGGAAAATATTTTTAATGGACTAGATTTTAATTATGGGCGAACACGAAAATGTTACAAAACAGTTGATTTACTATAAGATCTCATGCAAGGAGTGAAGCGAAAACAAGCTATTCTTGTACATTTGCGTTGTACACGTGTATTTGTGATAGTTTTAAATCTGGTCATCATAGCATGCTGTGCGTATGACTGTCATCTTTCCTTTATTTACCTGTTCGCACGGTTTAAATTCTTTGTTTTCAAAATGTCGCGCATTGAAAAGCCGTGAAAATTAAGGATTTGGACACATGTGACTATGTGACAATTGGTGATGCACTTTGGAATTCACCACGCGAGTGTAAAATCAATCATAAACAAGTTTGAGTAACACTATTCTTTGTACGAACTGCCAGAAAGAGGCAGAAAACCCGGATCTTCCAACTCTAAACTGGATCTGAAAGCGGTAGCTCTAATTCCAATCAAATGGGAACCAGCGTCGGAATTATTCAACGTATCAACGTAAACGGAACAACCTGAAGACCTACAAGCAGCAGGCAATCGCCAAACAAAGTACAGAACAGAAGCAACGAGGACACGGAAATTGTATTCGTGAGTTTTGCAGCGAACGGATGCATGTATTTTGATGGACTACGAGACTTATTTCAAAAGGACTAAAAATCCATTCCAGGTCTACAATATTACACTGCCGGGGAGGATGTGAGTGATGTAGACAGGTCGGTTCAAGTGGAGAAGTTTGGTCGGAAAGTGCTGGTAAGACAAGCAATTTGCTCCTGAGGTATGAGGTCTACCAGTTTTTACACTACCCGACCTTGTCAGACTCAGATGTCCTATACATGACTTACGATGATCAGGCTCTGAACACGGTTTCATGGGATCACTTTAGCGACTTTTTCACGTGGGCTTGGATAGCGGCTGGAGGGGGACCCAACGAAATGGAGGGTAACCGGCAATCCGTTCGCTTATGCCGGCCTAGTGAGGTCCCCACCACGTAACATGGTGGGATCTGGCGTGTCCCACACTTGTCGAAGTACCACGGCATCAGAAGCAGATGCCACCAGCGATGCGTGGCCATGGTTGGGCCAGGACTCATCCGGGCCATAGATAGGATTAGCCTCGTCAGGCTACGTTACGCATTGTCAAAGAATTGGCACGGCTAGCATCCACGGAGATGGCGAGGGAGATAGCCTCGAAGCACACTGAGACGGAAGAGTCCGCCTCAGTGGAAGACTCCACCCCATGAGGGTAGGGAACTCCAAGCGGGCTAGGCAGTCCCCGGGCGAAACGGCACCTGGCGCTTCTAAGAAGCGGATATTGTCCGACGCCCCTGTAGGGAAGAACACCTATACGAACGTGGCGGCGGGTTCAGAGGCTCCATCCTCGCGACCAGCTCCAGCTGGCCGCAAAAAACGAGGCCCCGGTGCTAAGCCCGGCGCTAAGCCCAGCGCTAAAGGCGCAACGTCCAGCTCGAGAGTTGTCTCAAGCGCTGCAGGGGGCCGAGCCGCAGGGCCACAATGACAGCAGCAATAATAAGCACGAAAACAGAAGCTACTGCTAAGAGGGAGACGGGCGACGACCCCATGCGTGGCAGGGATAGCCACGGGACCAAGGTCCGGAAAAAGGGCAATAAAATGAAAACAAAATTGAAAAGCACTTCGTGGTCTTGAAAGCGATGCAAGGGGACGCTAAATTGGCGGGCCTAGGCACCGATGTGCGGAGTATACGTTGCACTTGCATCGGCCAGATGCTCCTGGAGCTGAGAAAGACGACAGAACTAAAGGGCCCGGCGTACAGAGACCTGGTAAACAGGACTTAGGTGAGGGTGTGGAGGTAAGTGCCCTCGCCTCACAGGTGACGATCCAGTGTAAGAATCTGGATGTAAACACAGAGGTAGACGAGATCTCCACTGTACTTAAAGCACAGTGCAAGGTTGGGTTGCCGAAAAAAGACATACGACTGCGGAAGGATCCACTTGGGACTCAGGTGGCAACGATGAGGGTAGCGGCAGCCGAAGCGGACGCGTCGTTGAAAGTGACGAAGGTGAAGGTAGCATGGTCGGTATGCCCACTTAGCTTCAGGGCACATGTCCTGGGAATGCCATGGCCCAGATAGGAGCAACATGTGCAGAAGGTGTGGCAGCACTAGCCACAAGGCGCGCGACTGCAGGGGTCCCCCCAAATGCTTGATGTGTGTCGGGAAACCGGACGATAAGTACGTTATTGGGAGGAGCAAGTGCCCGGCTGCTAACGGAATTTCACCGTGCCAATCGTAATGCAGGTAACCCAACTAAACCTGAACCGTTGTGAGGCCGCCCAGCAGCTGCTGTGTCGGACAGTTCGCGAGTCGGCATCGGATATCGGATATCCGACCCATACCGCATCCCAGCCGGCAACGGCAACTGGGTTGCAGACAGGTCCAATATGGTGGCTTTATGGACGACGGGCAAGTACCCGGCTCAGGAGGTTGTGTCTACTACAAACGAAGGCTTCGCGGTTGTAAAAGTGAAAGGAGTGTCCATCTGCAGCTGCTACGCACCGCAAAGATGGTCCATTGAACAGTTTTCCAATATACTCGATCGGATGACAACTGAGCTAACTGGCCTAAGCCCGTTGGTAATAGCGAGGAACTTCAACGCATGGGCGCTCTAGTGGGGAGCCGCCTTACCAACCCTAGAGGCCAGATTTTTCTGGAGGCCTTGGCTAGGCTCAATGTGGACCTAGCCAACGTGGGTACCAAGAGTACCTACCATAGAAACGGAGCGGAATCGATCATCGATATAACATTTAGCAGTCCTGGGCTGCTTAGCAATTGGAGAGTGGATGATGGCTACACCCATAGTGACCACTTGGAGGTTCGTTATTGTATCGTCCACAATACAAGGCAACGTCCGGAAGGAGGAGCATCCACTATATTCGCCCACAGAGAGAGGACATCCTACGATGTATCGACTTTTAAAGAAGCGCTTGAGAGGGAACTAATCTTACGCGAAACCCAAGAACCTTGCGGTAAACGACTCGTTGTGTCACTTACACGAGCGTGCGATGCGACCATGCCAAGGGGAGTCAAACCGAGGAATGGAAGACCACCGGTGTATTGGTGGACGGAGTCGATTGCCGACCTCCGAAGAACATGCCTCCACGCAAAACAGAGGGTGCAAAGAGCGAGGTCAGACGCCGAGAGAATCGAGCGTAGAGGGGCGCGTTTTCTGTGTCAGAAAACCAATACAAATCCGGGGGTAACGCCTACCGGGTAGCAATGGCGAAAACCAGAGGCAGTGTTAGGCAGTATTGGGAGGGGGACAAATCGCTAGAACCAGAAAAAAGCAATAGGTAGTATAAGAGCCCGATCGGTTGCATAACGGTAGTATGGTAAAGGGTTATGTACCTGATTCGAATACTACCGTTCAATGCCCTCCGCTCGTTTCCAAACTTGTATCTTTCAATTTCAAAGCCTGCCGTTGCCCTATACGGAACTATCAATACACTTCTTTCTTCATGTCTTTTCGTTCTAGTAATAAATTACCGTCCACTCCTAGCGCTTCGCATGGAGATGAGAAATTATCTGCTTCTGACAAACTTCATCAAAGATCGTTACTCCGCGCATAGGAGAATACAAAAAACAACAATAAAAGTGTAGAAAACCAGAGGATCGTTGGCTCCAACCGAGCAATCACCAGAGCGTTGAGGGACTCTTTCCAAACCACGACCCGAATCCATTCCCCCCCGCCGCCGTAGATTTGTCCCATGACCAGCGTTCCAGTATCCCAGACCCGTGACCACGTGGGCATTGACAACGGCACAACGGGGGCCGGTGACGAGGCGACGGGGACGAATGAGGAACTCATTGCGACAACAAAGTCGCCATCAAGACGGCTATCTTGCTGGATCCCGAAATTTTCACGGTGGTGATACAAAAGTGTCTGGACGAGGACGCCTGGAAAATTCACCACCAGAAGCCACCAGAAGATCCTTATATAGACCTTTATGTCTGTAGGATACAGCGGGTAAGGTTCTCGAGAGGATAATCCTCAACAGGCTGACAACATACACGGAGGGTATAGCCGGTCTGTCTAATAATCAGTTTGGCTTCCGTAAAGGGAAGTCAACGGTGGATACCATCCTGTCCGTCATCAAGACGGCTGAGGTAGCAATCCAGCGCAAGAGGCGAGGAGTACGATACTGTGCAGTGGTCACCCTTGACGTGAGAAATGCGTTTAATAGCGTCAGTTTGGTGGCTATCGCCGACTCGCTCCAACGCCTTCAAGTTCCTAGGTACCTGTACAAATGGAAGTTACTTCCAGAATCGCTTACTGGTATTCAACACAGAGGCAGGCCAGAAACGTATCGAGATCACCGCAGGCGTCCCACAAGGTTCGATCCTGGGTCCGATGTTATGAACCACGATGTACGATGAGGTACTACGGCTTGAGCTCCCGAACGGGGTGAAGATAGTTGGGTTCGCGGACGACATTGCCATAAAAGAGGACGTAGAGTGCTTTGAACAACGTGGAACAAGAGGTATTCGGAAGACCACTAGAGCCGCATCTATTATTAAGTGGCAAAAGGAATGGGACAACTCCACCAAAGGTCGGTGGACCCATCGACTATTCCCGGAATTAAGCGGCTGGGTTGGTAGCCGACACGTTGAAGTGAACCTCCACTTAACGCAGATATTGTCTGGCCACGGCTGTTTTAGACAATACCTGCACAAATATGGGCATGCACAGTCCTCCGCATGCAGCGAGTGCGCGGGAGTTGAGGAAACTGCGGAACATGTGCTCTTCGCATTTGCTGGTTTCAACGGCGCGAGATCCGGCATGGTTGCCATAAGTGGTCACGACACGACTCGGGATAATTTGGTCCGGAGGATGTGCCAGGACCGGGACATCTGGAACGCGGTATGCGTAGCAGTTTCCCAGATTGTCTTTGATCTCCAACAAAAATAGCGAAACGACAAAAGGCAGGACGCAAGAACCACCTAACTACTAAAGCCCTAAGTAGTTAGACATAGTGGGTGCTTAACAAGCACAATAGCCCCCTTACCGAAGTAATACCGAAAAGTGTTTCCGGAGAGGGTCCAGCGCTTAAAGCACGGGTGGGTTTTTAGTGGGTCGAGGAGTTGGCCCCTTCATCCCCACACGCTGAGTTCTTCAGGATGACAACGTGGTGTTCTGGCCGAATCTAGCGTCGGCGCTCTACTGGAAGCGAACGCTGGAGGAAATGTAGCGGTTGGGCATTCCGGTGGTGCCTAAGCACGCCAACCCTCCCTACGTGCCCCAGCTCCACCAAATCGAAAGTTCTGGGCCAATTTGAAGAGGAGAATATATTCAAATAATTTTGTGATCAAAACGAAGGATGATTTGAACAAAAAGGCAACCAAGGAACTGAAGAATATGCCTGCAAGCTTCTTTTTTGTCACCTATGGCCAAAATTCTGGCTTACTGCCGTAAAGTGGCGTGGCAGGGAGTAGAAGTATTTTGTGAAGTTTTTAATTTCCTAATGAATGAAATGTAATTTGGTTTGTGAAAATATTTTTTTCGTTCTTTTTACCATCCATCCGAAAATAGTCGCTTTTAATGTAGGAATACGTTTCTCTTTTCAATACCGGGTGTCATTTAAAAATTTTGAAAAATGATAGCGTTACGCAAAAGTGAAAGGTTTTTGAACAGTAATAACTCTCGTTCGACTGACCAGAATTACTTCATTCATACAAGATTTCAATTGAAAAACTTACAAATTCTTTGCATTTCATTTTTAATTAGGTGCCATTAATATAGTTAAATTTTTAAATTGAAATGACCTTCCTTTGGTGCCATACAAATCCGCATATCATCAGGTTGAAAATTTAGTTTTCCCTTCCCGGGCCCTCAAAAACGGATAGCAAATGGTTCCAATTGTCTACTTCTATTTATATCATTAAGTCCCAATTCGGTGTCTGATTTCACAATTGTGGTCCGTTTCCTCTGAGTGAATTTTGCTTCGTGCCGCATTTTCGGAACTCTCGTCCAACCTCGGGCAGGGTTCTCTGTATTTTTCCAGGAGTATACTTCATCTTTGCCGAGGGTCTCGAGATCAGCCAGACGATGGATCTCAGAATACCTAGTTTTTGGAGTACAGTTTAGAATCATCCGAAAGATGTTGTTTTGAACTACCTGGATTTTCGATGGTAGAAATTGGCGCAACTTTCCCAGAAACCGTACTCGAAGTGAAGAATGATTTGCTTATGAACTGCCAACTTGTTTTGGTCGAAAGAATAGACTTTTTCTTGATCAGCGGATATAGAGATCATAACAGAATACTACAATTAGTATGCGATCATAACAGAATACTACATGCGATCGGAACATCATGCTATCTAGGGTAAAACCAAGCCAAGACTACGTCCCCAAATCAATCGATCAGTGTGTTACAGAGGTAGACTAATTTTTTAATGCGTGCAAAATAAATTAGCAGAATATTTATGTGATACTTCCATTCCGTTCCCAAGAAACACGGAAGTTCTACCAGAAGCTCAACGCATCCCGCAACGGCTTCGTGCCGCGAGCCGAAATCTGCAGGGATAAAGATGGGAGCCTCCTGACGAACGGACGTGAGGTGATCGAAAGGTGGAAGCAGCACTTCGATGAGCACCTGAATGGTGTGGAGAATGTAGGCATGGGAGACCAAGGCAACGGAGGAAACGACTACGTCAGTGCAGCAGAGGAAGGCAATGATCCAACTCCCGCTCTGAGGGAAGTTAACGATGCCGTCCACCAGCTCAAAACCAACAAAGCAGCTGGTAAAGATGGTTTCGCAGCTGAGCTCATCAAGATGGGCCCAGAAAAGTTGGCCACCTGCTTGCAACGGATGATAGCCAGGATCTGGTAAACCGAACAGCTACCGGAGGAGTGGAAGTAAGGGGTTATCTGCCCCATACATAAAAAAGGCGATCATTTGGAATGTGAGAACTTCAGAGCGATCTATAAAGTGCTATCCCTGATCACATTCCGTCGTCTGTCATCTAAAACGAATGAGTTCGTGGGAAGTTATCCAGTCGGCTTCGTTGACGGCCGATCGACAACGGACCAGATCTTCACCGTAAGGCAAATCCTCCAGAAATGCCGTGAATACCAGGTCCCAACGCATCACCTGCTCATCTACTTCAAGGCGGCATACGACAGTATCGACCGCACAGAGCGATGGAAAATTATGGACGAAAACGGCTTTCCTGGGATGCTGACCAGACTCATCAAAGCAACGATGGACGGTGTGCAAAACTGCGTAAGGGTTTCGGGTGAACTATCCAGTTCATTCGAATCTCGTCGGGGACTGCGACAAGGTGACGGACTCTCATGCCTACTATTCAACATCACTCTGGAAGGTGTAACGCGACGAGCCGGGCTCAACAGCCGGGGTACGATTTTCACGAAATCTGGTCAATTTGTATGCTTTACGGACGACATGGACATTATCGCAAGAACATTTGGCTCGGTGGCAGAGCTGTATACCCGCCTGAAACGCGAAGCAGCAAAGGTCGGACTGGTGGTGAATGCGTCGAAAACAAAGTACATGCTGGTAAGTGGAACCGAACACGACCGGGTCCGCCTAGGAACACAACCTAGGGCCTGCCGGGTCAGCCGTCCTTACTGACGGCTGACAATAATTCGAGTCGTGAAATACGAAGGCGGTCTAAAAAGATTCA
The DNA here is from genome assembly GCA_034211315.2 of Aedes japonicus. Classification (NCBI taxonomy): domain Eukaryota; kingdom Metazoa; phylum Arthropoda; class Insecta; order Diptera; family Culicidae; genus Aedes; species Aedes japonicus. Next base: position 6,067 of record JASCZW010016244.1, on the reverse strand, counting down.
TCCCCGCAACATATACACCATGTACAAAACGCTAATAAGACCGGTGGTCCTCTAAGGACACGAAACATGGACCATGCTCGAGGAAGACCTGCAAGCACTCGGAGCTTTCGAGCGCCGCGTGCTAAGGACGATCTTCGGCGGTGTGCAGGAGAACGCTGTGTTGCGGTCAAGGATGACCCTAGTAGCACACATGTTGCCATTTAGTTGAGAAAACATAAATGTGCCTTTGTTAGTCATAATCAAGTTGCTGCAACTAATTATGATCGTGGTGTGCTGCTTGGGGAACCACGAGCTCGCTGCACTCTACGGCGAACCCAGCATCCAGAAGGTGGCCAAAGTCGGAAGGATGCGGTGGGCAGGGCATGTTACAAGAATGCCGGACAACAACCCTGCAGCTGGTGTTCGCTACTGATCCAGTGGGCACAAGAAGGCGTGGAGCGCAGAGAGCACGATGGGCGGACCAGGTGGAGCGTGATCTGGCGAGCATTGGGCGTGACCGAGGTTAGAGAGCGGCGGCCGCAAACCGAGTATTGTGGCGTACTATTTGTTGATTATATCTTATCCTGAATGTGATGTTGAACAAATAAATGTATGTATGTGATACTTCCATTATTGATCAAAGTCTTGGTCTCACATGCAGTTCTATAACAAGGGATAAGTCCCCGCACCATCGGTAAGATGGAAAATTTGACCTTTGAAAGGGCCCGTTGCCCGAAAAGAGCCCCCAATGTTGGTTTAAATGGATTCAAGTGTGGCTTAGAAATTGTTTGATTTTCCAATACTGTAAACCACTTTCACACGTTGTTAGTGGCACCAGCAGCATTTTTACGGTTGGCTTAAAGCGGTACTAAGTTTCAAATATATTTGTGTGATTTTCCAACTAAATGAAGGATAATCTAGAAACAAATATAAACAAGTATCCAGCGTATCATTCACAAAAACGAATCCTTTTGTACAGGGGTGTAGTGAGGTGGTGGCAAAAGTGGCCCCCGCCAGGCCACAGGGGCGCTGAAGCTGAAGGTGTTCAAGCTGTTTTGTGAAATTTCATTTTTCACACTCAGCTTCTTGATGCTAAATGGTTTTACAAAAAAAGCTGACATGAGCATGAGCATGATTGACCACCCGAGGTTGCTACTCCGTTGTTGCCAGATCAGCTATTATTACACAGAGAACCAACAGATGATGCTTGGGACTAACATACATCTTCAATGTGTAAAAACTGGTGATCCTAAACTAAGGCAATACCGGTGCCGGCCCCGCCCGAATGCAGGTCAAGTAAGGAAAGGGTAGGAATATGTTGACGTGATACTCGCTTTATTGGAAGCCACGGAATCCCCTGCACTTCCACGAGAAATCACTGGGATTTTGGATAACAGGATTGGGTTGCAGCAGGGTTCGTTTTGGTTAACGATAAGCTGTCAAGTGAAATATTTGAATATTAGTACTGAATTCCGATTTGAACCGCTTTAAACAGTAAGGATGCTATTGGGGCCACTCACAAAGTGTGATTGTGGTTTTTCATTGGGAAAACAAAGTGATTTTAAATAATGCTGAAAAGCCGATTTGGACCGGTTCAAACCAACAGTAAGGATGCCATTGGGGCCACTCACAAAATGTGATAGTGGTTTTTCATTGGAAAACTAGGAGATTTTTACAATGTTGGATAGCCGATTTGGACCGATTAAACCAACATTAAGGATGCTGGAGCCACTCACAGATTGGGGCCACTCACAGAGTGTGATAGTGGAATTTCATTTGGAAAACAAGGGAATTCATCTCATCGCCTCAGAGCCAACTTGGACCGCTCTATACCAACAGTACGGATGTCACTGGAGTCACTTACAAAATGGGACAGTGGTTTATTTGTTCCAAGATAGGGTAGCTCGACGAGTATGGCGAACTAATAATTTGGATCACAATTAAATATGTACCTCTCCATCGACCCGTCTTACCCGGCGAACCTCGACTTCTCATGCTCACTCGATCACTCGCACGACGGTGACGCAATAGGCAACCAAAAAAATAATAGACATAGACGTCCGATAAAAAAAATATTACGGAACAACGTATCAACACAACCGATTCAACCGATTTAACTGTGGTCTGCGCAAACCTATTAAAAAAGGACATATAGATTCAATGGGTAACAATTACCTGTCCTGCTTCACGGCCTTGAGAGCACTTACTACCTCACGAGTCGCCTCTACCCAACTCCACAGACGTCCGTCAAGGCTCTGTTATACCAATTCATCTCCATGCCCAACCGAAGCACCACTACATAAAAAAAAAATTGATAAATAGAGATATTGTCTTCAAAATTTGGTAGAAATAAATTATTTGTTGCCTGAAAAGAAACAAAATCAAGAACCAAGATATATGTAGAATCCCTGTAGTCCCCCGGACGTTCGAAGAGCATAGCCTTTTCTATGAAAAGATTGTAGCGAGTTATCGATGGTTGATTATAACTATGTGTTGGGCACCATTGCACTATGGTCCAGATCACGAATTTACGAGGAAACATGCTCCCAGCGCCTAAACTTGAAACTTTACAGCAAAGTGATGTTCTACAACATGGTTTGTTTAACTAAGGCCCATTTTTCGATGTTGGTTAAAATTAGGGTGGTCCCCATTTTCACGGAAATACAAAAACTAGCTTTTGTATTTGCAGAAACAGACGTTTACATTCTTAAGCAAAGTTGTAGCGCAGAAAATTTCATGCAATTTTCATACATAAATTTTTTTGTAGCTTGAAAATTTACCGATTTAGAGCAATTTTCCCTCATCAACTTAGGGTGTACCATAAAAAATGTTTTTTTTGCCCTTACTTTTTTATTTCAATTCCCACTGTACAGTTGTTATTCCGTTCAAGTATTATAACTTTTTCAAGATAAGACAAAAGTAGCATAACAATAAGTCTTGATCTCTTTCAAATGACATAGTTTTCAAATTTTTTTGTGATTCGACTCTTAATCATGAAAAATCAATTCATTATGAAAAGAGCGTTATTTTTTAGAAAAAAACTTCAAGAACTATTGATTGGATGAAGCTAGCGGCAAAGTTTGTCTACCAAAATACGCGTCTTTAAAAGTTATAACACTTGTCGGAATACAACTGTACAGTGGGAATTGAAATAAAAAAGTTAGGGCAAAAAAACACATTTATATATGGTACACTTAAGTTGATGAGGAAAATTGCTCTAGATATCAGTAAATTATCAAGCTACAAAAAATTTATGTATGAAAATTCCATGAAATTATTCTGTGCTATAACTTTTCTTAAGAATGTAGGCGTCTGTTTCTGCAAATAAAAAGGCTAGTTTTCGCTATTTCCGTGAATAATGGGACCATTCTTCATTTCAACCAACATCGAAAGAAATGGGCCTTAGTGATTACAAACCGTGCTTACAACATCGCTTTGACTGTAAAGTTTCAAGTTTAGGCGCTGGGAGCCTGTTTCCTCGTAAATTCGTGATCTGGACCATAGTGCATTGGCTGAACTGAGCATTGAATGAGGATAGTGAGAACATTTATTGAATAAACGACTATAATACTCAGTTGTTTATTAAGCTGAAGCTCATTCGAGCTATATCTGATGAACTTAGTCGACGAATTAACCCTCTCAGATTTATCGCTAACAAATTATGACAAATTTACAAACTCACAACTGCATGTCAGTTTGTGATTTGAAAAGTGTCCAGACTCATGGACAAAAAGTCCGGGTACCGATGCAACACGGCATCCGAGCTTTGGGTTTGGAAATTTGTGTTGCTTAACAAATCGTCAAACAAATGTGCAAAAGCACGTTGGCCAATATTTATCGTGAACCAGCGGGTACGTGTGCTCAACTCCAAGTTTCCCTTCTTTCAAACTCATTTTCAGTTCAATTTACCCAATGAGTTGGACACATCACAATAGAAAATATTGTGATGGAGCGCGGACGTTAGGTTACTAGATATATAAAAAATACTCTACAACCTAAAGGGTGTCCACGATGAAATTGCCACACACAAAATTGATTCGCAAAATTCGAGTTTTCATCCGATTGCCATCAAATTTTCAGGGATTGAGAAATAACTATGAAACTTCATTTTACCATTTTACTCGTATTTTATTTACAGTCCATACGCAAATGCCCGCACCTTGGCCTTAACCCCGGCCATAAGATTCTGCACAACCTGTGAATCAACCGTTTTTTGCATGTAAACCCATACTTTCTTCAGTTCCTCGACTGTCTTCACTACCTTAGGTCGTTTAAGAAGGTGCTGCTTCATAATCGCCCAGTACTTCTAGATGGGGCGGAGCTCCGGAGTGTTGGGAGGGTTGAACATTTTCGGCACGAAATTGACCTTATTGTCCGCATACCACTTCAGCACGTCGTTGGAGTAGTGGCATGAGGCCAAATCCGGCCAGAAGATTGTTGGGACGTTGTCCCAAGCAACACAGCTTGTATTAAACAAGTTTAAAGTACGGTTAAATGACAAAAATAGGTTATAAGTTTAGGTGTATAATACTTTATTTCATACTTTAATATGACGCAAAAAGCGCAGAAAGTGCGGCCTTATAAAACATAAAATGGAAAAAAATTATCCTCATACAAAAAAATATATTATCGCCAAGCGTGGGATTTGAACACTAGTCCTTGGCGTGATAGGTTTGTAGCTTCTTTGCTAAGCCAACTCAGATTGTTGAAAAGCGAACTCTGAGTATGTATGATATGCTTTCCGTTGGCAGTGAAACCACAATGTTCATCGTAGGGAGAAAAAAGAACACGTTTTGCAAAACAAGGTTGATGTAATGTAATTTCAACAGCATATAGAACTGCCCATAAAATCTTGTCATGTTTATGTATTATAAATGTATGGAAACATGTGTTTAAGAACAATAATGAAGTAGAAAGCACTTAGAGCAGTGGAAAAAGTATTTTTAGCTCGTCCGTTTGTCAAAGTGATATAGACTTCGAGAGTTACAAACCGCTCCAAACTTGACATGTTTTGCAATACGTTTATAATGCATTTATAATACAAACAATTAGAAATCATTCTTAAAAGATGTTTTGTGTGTTACTTGGGGTGGGCCTTCAGGAGAGGAAGCAGCCGCTTCTGGAGGCACTCTTTTATGTACACCTGTCCGTTCACCGTGTCCTGGGTCACGAAAGTTGCACTCCGCTTCCCGCACGTGCAGATGGCTTGCCAAACTAGGAATTTCTTAGCAAATTTGGACATCTTCTGAGTGCGGACATGCTCCGGAACGCTGAACTTATCCTTGGCCGTGAAAAACAGGTTGCCGGGGATCTGTTTGAAGTCGGCCTTCACATATGTTTCGTCGTCCATGATGCAGCATTCAACTTTCATCAGCATGTTGAGGTACAACTTCCTGGCACGGGTTTTGGCGGACTTGTTCTGCTTCTCGTCGCGATTAGGGGCCTTTTGTACCTTGAACGTTCGAAGCCCAGCCTTAGTTTTGGCCTTCTGGACAAAACTTCGGCTTAGGTGCAGCTTCTTAGCCACATCCCGAACGGAGGCGTTCGGATTTCGGTTGAAGGCCCCAACTACGCGGTTGTGATTTTTGGTGTTGTACGGAATACTTTTTCCTTCACTTCTGGGCTTCCGATCGGTGGTCAACCGTTCCTCGAACCGCTTAATCACTCGCGACACCGTGGAATTCACGATTCCCAACGTTTTAGCGATGGAACGATGCGAGAGATCCTTGTTCTCGTGATGAATGCGCAAGATTTTATCACGCACGAGCTGTTCTTTCGACTCCATTTCCGCGAGTTTTGATCACCAGGACTTTAAAACTTGCAGGATGTAAATAATGCACTATGAACTAAATCCACCCAAATTTTCATTAAATTCTACTCAACGGTTAAAAAGTTAGAGCAATTCGATAGTGTGGCAATTTCATCGTGGACACCCTTTATTCAGGATTATATCTGAAAAATCCAAATTTGGCCAACACCCACCTTACAAAGAGCTGACAAACGGAGAAAAAGTTAAACGTCCATGGATGCTCTACAGTGATCCTTCGAACGCTGTTTTTTTTTCGTTCTTGCTGTATGGTAAATTTAC
>JASCZW010016243.1:0-19064 GCA_034211315.2 Aedes japonicus | reverse complement strand
GGATAGAAATAAAATGATCACGGATGAGAACAAATTTTAACCTGAATCTAAATAATTGGGCGTCATCTAACCCATTTATTTCCAGGATCCTTTCTCGTACTGGCTGCGTTTGTGATAGTTTCGATTAGATTAAATAAGATTAGGAAGATCCGGGTTTTCTGGCTCTTCTTGACAGTTCATCTAAAGAACAATGTTTCTTAAACTTGGTTATGATGGATTTCACGCTTGCGAGATAAATTCCAAAGCGTTTCGTAAATTTTCGCATAGGTACACCCTTTTAACGTAGTGAAGTGTCCTAAACCTTAATTTCCGTGTCTTTTTCAATGCGCCACATTTAGAAAAACAAGAATTTAAAGCATGCAAACAAGTAAAAAAACGTAATATGACAATCAAACGCACAGCATGCAATGATGAACACATTAATACCATCAAAAAACACGCGTACAATGCATAAGTATGTGGATAGCTTATTTTCGATACATTCCTCATTCCCCAAGTTACACTTCATGGGTTTACTTCACGTTTGTATCGACGAGCTGGAGGTCAAGACAGTACGGGAAATGAAGCTTCTTGGCGTGACGTTCGATCACAAATTGCGGTTTGCGAAGCAGGCCAAGGCAGTGAAGTGTAACGTTAACGTTAAGTTGAACGTTCTCCGGGCCCTAAACGGCCGCTTCTTTGAAGCTTTTAGCTTAACATTGACCAAGATTGCACGGATTTGATTGTACCGTGCATTATCAATGGATCAGAGCTATGGCGCAGGGGTGGAATATCCCTGCTTTAAATCCTAGAACCTCAATACACTGAGTCCTTTAGGATTTGTAGCGGAGCCTTTCGGACCTCACCTATAGCTTCCCTATTGGTGGAATGTGGTAAGGTCCCCTTGGCAAATGATGTCAAATGAAGACATGGCTACCAAAACTACGAGGTTATTACAAAGGGACCCTACTCTCGACTACAGACCAACCGTCTGTAGAGCAAAAAGGTTGTGGCAAGACCTAACGGGAGTAGAGATTCCCACGTTGTGTCAGCTCCTTAGGCTGTGGCAACGGTCATGGGACTCTACGTGAGCCAAAGTGGATTGGCGCATCCGGCAGTTATGTGGAGCAAGGGCAAACCCTGAGGTTGCGAAAGTGGCCTGAAATTGCCGCCACATATGAAGGCCTGAACCTGTTGTTTACGGACGGTTCGTTAATAGAGCAAGAGGTTGGTTACGGGGTATCTTGGAGGGCCAGAGGCTGTTGTGGTCGGTTATCTGGAATCTGCGGTATCTTCTCAGCTGTGGCCTACGTGCTCTTGTAGACATGCAAGTTATCAAATGGGCTCGGACTGTTGTGTTCTCCGACTGCGCGAGTTTTCTATCTGCTCTTGAGTATTGTCAGGAGTGGCACTTATGGCTGTTAGAAGTGCAACAGTTTGCTAACGTAACCGTAATGAGGCTGCTAATAAACTGGAAAACCAGGGTCATCATGGCCAGCCGAAGAACCTACAGCGTCGCTACCCGCAGGGTGAAGCGGACCTCCCGATGGACGTGTGATGAATCCGATCGAGATGCGTTCCGCAAGAGTTCAAAGATATGCCCTATCCTTGAAATCAGAAGTTTATGACTCGGCTGAGGATAGGACATATTTGACCTACTCACGGGCCACGAATCAACGGAAGCAAGGCCTACTGTCAAGATGCGGAGAGGAATTTGATGTTGTCCATCTATTAGTGAAGTGCCTTGCAATTGAGGGTCGAACGGGAGTCATATGCACAATACGTTAAGTATTGTGCAACGACCGTAGTACAGAACTATCTGTACTGAAGTACCTAAGGGCGCTGGACTTATATTAATATAATATAAAATATGAAATATAAACCAGTGAATAGAGGCCGAACTTCAGAAGAAAGTAATGACTACTCACCACAGTCAAAGACCTCCAAGCGGCCTGTAAAGAGTGTCAATGATGTTATATCGAACGTCTTGTAGGTTTCGAAGAGGGATAAAAGCGAAAAGCGCGGAAATATGGAATTTGAGGGAATGGTGAGCACGCTATTGTGCCCAGGTGCTTGCGGTCCTTATGTCGTCTCGAATGAACTAAAATCGTCTTCAGCAGACGTACAGTTTAAAGAGACGTTAATGAAATGAATAAATGAATCACTTCATGGGTCAGAATTGGCAACCTAACCAATGTGAACCTATAGAAATCAAATTGCTCGGGAAATGTTCAATTGTTATGTACATATGCTCAAAAAAATGTGAAATAGTAGTTTCAGTGTTGTCAGTTTGACTATAGCGAAGTGAGGGAGTGCGATGGAAGATCGTGTGCCTAGAGGTCACATTGTATATTGTTCATGAATTGAAATTTCAGCACGCTTTGGGATCATTTTGCATTTCAAAACCATTTATATTAAAAACTTAGTTCAACATGAATGCATTAAGTGGTAAATTATTTTGTTCACATTTCAGCATCGTGTTTACTTTTAAATTAAACTTCTATTTAAATATTTTTGTTAAGTCATGTTGTGATTAGATGTTCCATCAAACCCTGCCTCCATCGCACAAGTTGTGGTATTAGAATAGTTGAAAAGTTTCGAGGACATGTGTTGTAGAGTAAGCTGTTGCTTTTCAATAAAATAGCTTATACCTTCTTTTTGAAGTTTAATTGATGATAGTTGGAATGATCTGTTTTTTAGGTTTTCCAGGACTCTTGAGATGGTGATAATTACTGAATTTTTATTTTCAGTAACACAGCAGTGGTTGTCTGATATATTATGTACATACATCTTGTTCCATAAAATTATTTAATTTACAACCTTTCGCTTAATTGCATAGTATGACTTTATCATTTCAGTATAGACTGTTAGTTGAGATGTATAGAGGTATATAACTGCATCTTATTATGAATTGCATATGATTAGGAAAATAATAACAATAATTATGAAATTTTATCTGCTTCAAGGTTACAAGGAATTTTTACAGTTTTTATTCTAACTTCTAAAGTTTTCAAGTTGTTCGCAATATTATGCTAGTTATACACTTGTTAAAATACGTTTAATAAAACATTTGATAGTATGTATCATGGAATACTATACAACTTATTTTATAAAGGCAGAAACTTTTGAGAGAAAATTTTACCATTAATTACATTTTTACTAAGTTATCCAGACAAAGGGTCATAGTTGGGAATAAAGTTAAATATATGTCCCTAAAATTGGGTCTAACGTTTTCTTGTTAAGTAGTTGTTATTTTATCTGTGTGAACTGTTAGTTTACAAAGCGTGACTATTTCCTGTACATCTGGGCTGCATTATTCGGTTTATCGGTTCAATTTAACAAAATTTAGATCATTCAAAGATCATGGAGATATCTGTTCAGCTTAACCAGCGAAATCACGATGTCTGAAAACCTGAGGAAATGGTAAATTACAAGGAAGTAAACAACAGTAAATTCATTAATATTGTCCGAATTGCTTCGAATTAAATCGATCATCTTGATAGGAACATAATTTGGTTGATTTTCGCTAAATTAATAACATATTTGGAACATAGGCCGAATGAAGGAGCGAGGCTAACATTTCATCTCCTTATCCTATTATTTAATTTAATTTTTTATAATTTAAATCCTTGTGACATCACCATCATCTTTGCAGTATCCACCACGCAACATTTTCTGTATTGCATGATAAACACGAAAAGTGCGCCAGGGTGCCTTTTTATTCATAATAGAATAGTTCCCACTCTTTTGTATTTGAATATTATTGACCATGTTTCCTATTGAATAAGATCAATTAAATTATTTGACAAGCTCTACAAGTAGACCTAGTCGATGAAATAAAGCTAGTTTTATAGTTGAAATCGAACGCGCACTTTAACACTCGTAACCCCGCACTTTAACACTCGTACCCGACCGTTTACGTTGTCCCATAATTGGCGAAATGACGGAGAATAAGCAATTTTCCGGACCCAACGGCCTTCATGAGCAAGATTTTGCAAATGTGGAAACGATCAACTTGCCACGTTTCAATCCGCCAGCAATGTCTGCAACGAACATGGAGTCGAATTTTAGATTGCCGTTTCTGGACGGGGCAATCAACACGACGTGAAAAAGTACAACATTGTCATGGCACAGGCCACCGGCGAAGTTAACAGAGCTACGATCTATCATAGACGTCATCCCGGCTTCCCACCGATGTCCGTACATCAAGAAAAAGTTAATTGACCACATCGCCGACAGCCAACAGAATTTCTGATATGCCACTAGGAGACATGAAACCCATCTGTGCACTGAGATGGTACGCGTGGAAGGCAGTTCGTTCGGTGAATCAGTGCTTTTAGACTTGTGAGCCTCCAGACTTCCACCGCACGCTCAAGCAGCTGTAATTGCATCTCAAGGCAATGCATTAGAAAAGGCTTCCATCGCCGACGAGATCATCGATGCAATCGGTTTTCGCAACATCAACACCATCGATGCTACTTCAACAGAGCCAGCCAACATGCCCGAAACATCTAGCGAATGTAGTATGGAAGCTCTTCATCGTGAAATCTCCGGGAATTAGGACAAATGTTCCGGCCACAAAAAAAAACTGGTAGGATCAATCCCGTCCTCGCAGCAGAACCAGAAGAGATCAACGCAATGACCTCGAATCACGATATGTGCTGGTTCCATCTAACATTCCTCGAGTAATTCATGATTGGGGCTTAACAGCCATTTGTAAACAATGACTTTAAACGTTGATCTCTCACAAATCAAGAGAGCTATATAAGCATAATTAAAATCCAGCCTCGGTCTTAGACGTGAATTTTTATGGAATTTCCGCATAGCAGACGTAACGTTCCAAAAATTTTGAAAAAACTTATACCTAATACCCATATATAAGTCAGGAAAAAAAATCCGATATTCGCAATTACCGTGGGATTGCTATATTGTCTAGCATCCCAACGCTTTTTGAAGCTATCGTCAATAGAAAACTGTTCAGCCAAGTACAAAATGTTATAACAAGTTCGCAGCATGGATTTTTCAAAGGACGCTCAACTTTCATAAACTTGAAACTTGAACGCAATGGACAACGACAACCATGCCGAAGCGCGGTACAATGATTTTAGCAAGGCCTTCAATCAACCGTATTGACATTCCTCTTTTACTCTACAAGTTAGGAATAATAGGATTTGAGGATAAATTTCTTAAATGGATACAATCGTTTTTAATGAATCGGCAACAAGTAGTCAGTTTTATTGGGAAAAAGTCACACCCTGTTCATGTATTATGTGGACTTCCCCAAGGCTTGCATCTAGACCCTTTACTTTTTATTTTGTTTGTCAATGATATTTCTTACATTCTTAAGCAGGTCAGAATTCTCATCTATGCAGACGACATGAAACTATTTATGGAAATTAAGAATGATATCTTGGTCATTGTAGCTTATAAAAACGAAATATTATTATTTGACATATGGTGCAAAAAAAGCTTACTAGAAATAAACGTTAAAAAATGTAACTTAATAACTCTCAGTAGAAATTTAAATACACCTCAAATTACTGTTTCTTTGGGAGAGTCAGAGATTTAGGTGTTATAGTAGATTCTAAGCTTAATTTTATCGACCATTACAATACAATTATCCATAAAGCTACCAATATGCTAGGTTTTATTAAACGTTTTGGTCAAAACTTTCATGACCCATATACGATCAAAACAATGTACGTTGCATATGTCAGATCAAATCTAGAGTATTGTAGTGTCATATGGTCTCCTTTTATGAAAACACATGAAGAACGATTAGAATCAGTATAAAAACAGATTCTTTTGTATGCTCTCTGAAAATTAAGCTGGAGAACATTTCCACTTACTTCTTACGAAGCACGATGTATGCTTATTGACATTCAAACTCTAAAAGAACGAAGAGAATTTGCAATGATCTCTTTTGCTAACGATTATTGTATCACACCGCATTTCCTCCCCAAACTTATTATGTAGTCTAAATTTCTACACTCCCTCGCGGCATTTGAGGAATTGGAACTTATTTGCGTTAAATATCAATCGGACAAACTATGCGAAATTTGGACCAATTAACCGAATGATGTCACTCTATAATCTGCATTGTGAATCAATTGACTTAAAAATGTCACGTAGTAACCCAAGACAGTATTTTGTTTCTAGGCGATCTTTAAGAAGATAGAACTTAGTGTTAATATGTAGTCTACGATCGGTTGACGAAATAAATAAATAAATAAATAAATAAACAAGCCGATCGTGTTCGCATTTCAACAGAACCTAGAAAAAGCATCTGATAGACAAGCCACCACTGACAGCACCACTGACATTCGCTATCTAGCTGGTAGGGAGAATTTTGTAGCAGATCTACTCTCTCGAATTGCCACTTTTCATGCTGTCTCAAAGGTTGACTTTGATGCCTTCGTAACCGATCAAGAAGGCGGCGACGAATTGACTGCGATTCTGGGAGGTCAAATATAATCGTCATTTAACCTGAAAAAGTTTACTGTTCCAGGATCAAAGAAACACTTGTATTGCGACTGCTCTGTGAATCGCATCAGACCATACATCACTAAAAAAATCGTTTCCAATTTCTTCAGGCAACCCACAATCTTTCACATCTCGGAGCGAGAGCAGCAGCCCGCTTGATGGCACAGCGATTTGTATGGCCAAGTATGCTAAAGGACATTATCACTTATGCCAAACAATTTGGTGTCGCGCCACACCGATAGATTCAGCCACATAAACATCGATATCATCGGACCTTTCCCACTGAGCAACGGCCTCCTATATTGTATTACCATCAACAATGGGTTTAATCGTTGGTCCGAGGCAAACCCTATTCCTGATATGACGGCATCCACCATTGCTCACGCTCTTGTCACTGAATGGATTTCTCGATATGGCGTACCATAACAGATCACATCTGATCAAGGACGCCTATTCGAATTGACTCTCTTCATTGAGTTGTGTCGAACGTTTGGGATTACTGATCTCGGAACTACCCTCAGTCAAATGGAATTATAGAGTGATGGCTTCGAACATTTAAAGCTGCGATTCTTTGTCACAACCCCGATTGTTGGACGGACAATCTCCCGATGATACTAGCTAGGGCTGAAAACCATCTATAAAGGGGACATCAGTGCATCACCGGCAGAAATGGTATATATAGGAGGACTCTTCGGATTCCCTGCGAGTTGCGAAATCTACGAAACGCTTTGCAAAAACTGCGACCACCCGAATTAAATGAATCAACGATCTACGAAACCCTGTGCGAAAACTGAATTGAATTGTTTGACAAACTATAAAAGCAGACCGAGTCGATAGATTACTTTATATTTTATAGTTTTAAAGTTGAAATCGACCGCGCACTTTTACATTCGTAACCAACAAGTGTACCCCGATTATACATACATATTTTATGAATACATTCATATTTTCTATTGTAAAATGTATAATAATAGAATGATGTGTAATAATATGTATAGTTATATCTTTTGTGTTTTGTTCAATTGAAAGCCGACCTTCACATTTCAGAGTTACGTTCATCTTCCACTGATTGAGCTGTAATTAGGCGCCAAGCTGCATATTATTATCATATGCCTATTTTTACTATTTTATTTATATCATCAGATTATTTTATTCATAATCAAATTTTAATTACAGTATGATGAATTCCAACTATGACATATTTTAATTCAATATTCTAGTATTTTTATAAAATGAATCGAAGTCGGAGTGTTCGGCAAGTCGAAGAATACTCCACCCGCATAATAAACACTGAAAATTTCATCCTCCATAATTGTTGCGACCGGACCAGTAATCGCGTCAGACGCTTCAAGACCACCCCGCACCATGAAGAAAAAAACAAGAATGAATTCATTTTTGCGTTACTCCGAAGGATTCCCGCATGTCACCCTGTAAACTTCAAAATACCAAAGGCACTTTGGGGACTAGGAACCACGTCGGCTGAATTTAATTTTACTACAGCAAAAACACATCCAAAAAAAAAAAACTTAACTCCGACCACCTCGTTCCAACTCTGCAGCGGCCTCCTGCAGTTGGGTCACACCCAAATGGCAAATTGTCAAACTGCTCCAAAGGCACATTTTGCAGACTGGCAGCTGGTGGAAAAAATACTGGCCGCCAAAAAAAAATAACGCAATTTTTCCACCATTTATCTGTTGGAACTGGCCCCCACGAGGCGCATATCGTGGGAGGACACATCGTCAAGAGAGTCATAAAAGTGGCAGCATCTTTTTTTTCTGCCTGTCCTGTAGTCAATGTGTGTCTCTCGTTTGTCTCGTTGTTTGAGCACAGCCATCATCATCAGCAGCAGCAATAACATGCAAGCTAAGCGCCGCAGCGAAAAGCTCGTTTGTCGTTTTAGAAAAGCAGTCGAAACGAGAAGGAAAAGTGCTACCGAAGGGAGTTCCGAAAACCGGCAGCAGCATTGAATGAACACATTTTCTGCTAGAATTTAATTTTCTTTTATTACTTTATTGTTTTTGTAATCATCGTTGTTGGCGCGCTTATCAAAGCACATTGGAGGAAGGCGGCATGGGTAATGGCTGCTGCGGAACACGGGCGGTGTTTTGTTTGATGCTGATGTTATCTCGTTTCTTGCAATTCCTAGTATCTTCGGCAGTCAGCGATGGATGCGTGGGATACCGGAAAATTTGTCCCCAACGTGACAAGCCCGCAGTGGGGTGATCCATTTCGGGCTTAAATTACTCGTGAATCTTTGATATAGGCTTTCGGTATATATGACTGGTGCCTAACAGCGCGGGGATTGGATTTTTAATTCTGAACATTTCTAGAGATCTCCTGAAGCAGGATGACAACGCGGGGGATGCAGGGAGCGACAAGAGCATGGCAGTTATTGGTGTTAGGTCAGTAGCATATCAACTGCAGTAAAAGTAGATCTGCCCGTGTCTCTCGATCTGTAAACGGAGCTCCAAATGGCACCAGCTCCTTTCGCCTTGTGCCGTCCATAGGTTAGGACTTGGACAAATACTATGTATGTTCCCGTCAAATGGCGCAATCTCCGCCTGCAGCCAATAAACGTCCCGTGTCTCGAGCTCGACAATACAGTAAATGCCAATATGGGACTTTTCATGTAGGTTAAAGATGCTTTCCCTGTCGGGCACATTTTATGTCCCTCCCTAGTTGAAGTAAATGGCGCTGTGTCTGAGGGCAGAGGACTCCGTCGCATGGTGAACGATTAGAAAAATTAGACATTTTGGTGATACAAAATTAAAATTTCCAAAGAATTTAATTGAATTTTTTGATTTATTTTGAAGTGGAAAATCGATTCCGGATCAGTTTTGACCGTAATTTTTCAGAATTGCATCACTGTGCCAAGCTGGGTCAAGCTGTATGGTAACAATATATGTTATCAAATACTTTTGGCATTCGACCTCCGTAATCGATACTTTCGTCCATAACGTCAAACTGGGATAGGTTGATGGCAAGCTCGTAAAACAAGGACTCTCGAAACAAATCTGATTCTGGTGGAGGCTCAGCGTGATTACGGGAAGCATAAGGCAATCTAAGTCTGATTGCCATTGCTGCAATATCTCGAGCGTTGACAGTGATATTGACGAAGTAGAATTGGTAGTTCACTGGAGCTGGAAGATGTTTTTACCGGAAAAGGGACAACGATGAACATATGGTGTTTTTTTTATGAGTTATTCCACGCCAAAGAATGCATCGGTCTAACGTGACCCTTCCAGGTTCTTATGCATGGAAGGTTGTTGTGATCAATTACTCACATTATTATCTTAAAATGAGGACGAATCTTGTCGAAAGTTCAGAGATTTGATTTGTTTTCTACTTTTTCGCTTTCGTTCAAAAAGAATGTTGTTTATGTAGCACGTGTGTTTTCCGCAGCTACACTTAGACAAATAAACTTAAGAATTTAATAAGGTTCAACTTATGAACGACGCTTTGGAATTTCATAAGCCTGACTTATGAATGGATTGTGTCTTACACGACGTTGTTCTTGTACTTCTTTAAGCTTTTCTGTTAACACGGGTTGATACATACTAGTGGTCGAGTCAATGGACCCTTAACCTCAACGTTTAAGGATCGAATTCAGATTGCTCCATATTTTAATTTTTTTCAACATCATTATATTTTATAAGATAAATTAAAAAAATTCATACGCATTCTTATGAATATCGGAAGTATATATTGCTGAGTGTGGAAAAACTATCATGAAAGCTTCACTCACACATTCTTGACGTTTTGGAGGTCATATGTGAATTAAAAAAAAATAATAAAAAGGAACTACCGTTCCTGGATAGAATAAAGGGTGTCCACGATGAAATTGTCACACACAAAATTGATTCGCAAAATTCGAGTTTTCATCCGAATGCCATCAAATTTTCAGGGATTGAGAAATAACTATTAAACTTCATTATACCATTTTACTCGTATTTTATTTACAGTCCATACGCAAATGCCCACACCTTGGCCTTAACCCCGGCCATAAGATTCTGCACAACCTGTGAATCAACCGTTTTTTGCATGTAAACCCATACTTTCTTCAGTTCCTCGACTGTCTTCACTACCTTAGGTCGTTTAAGAAGGTGCTGCTTCATAATCGCCCAGTACTTCTCGATGGGGTGGAGCTCCGGAGTGTTGGGAGGGTTGAACATTTTCGGCACGAAATTGACCTTATTGTCCGCATACCACTTCAGCACGTCCTTGGAGTAGTGGCATGAGGCCAAATCCGGCCAGAAGATTGTTGGGACGTTGTGGGCCTTCAGGAGAGGAAGCAACCGCTTCTGGAGGCACTCTTTTATGTACACCTGTCCGTTCATCGTGTCCTGGGTCACGAAAGGTGCACTCCGCTTCCCGCACGTGCAGATGGCTTGCCAAACCAGGAATTTCTTCGCAAATTTGGACATCTTCTGAGTGCGGACATGCTCCGGAACGCTGAAATTATCATTGGCCGTGAAAAACAGGTTGCCGGGGATCTGTTTGAAGTCGGCCTTCACATAGGTTTCGTCGTCCATGATGCAGCATTCAACTTTCGTCAGCATGTTGAGGTACAACTTCCTGGCACGGGTTTTGGCGGACTTGTTCTGCTTCTCGTCGCGATTAGGGGCCTTTTGTACCTTGAACGTTCGAAGCCCAGCCTTAGCTTTGGCCTTCTGGACAAAACTTCGGCTTAGGTGCAGCTTCTTAGCCACATCCCGAACGGAGGCGTTCGGATTTCGGTTTAAGGCCCCAACTACGCGGTTGTGATTTTTGGTGTTGTACGGAATACTTTTTCCTTCACTTCTGGGCTTCCGATCGGTGGTCAACCGTTCCTCGAACCGCTTAATCACTCGCGACACCGTGGAATTCGCGATTCCCAACTTTTTAGCGATGGAATGATGCGAGAGATCCTTGTTCTCGTGATGAATGCGCAAGATTTTATCACGCACGAGCTGTTCTTTCGACTCCATTTCCGCGAGTTTTGATCACAGGACTTTAAAACTTGCAGAATGTAAATAATGCACTATGAACTAAATCCACCTAAATTTTCATTAAATTCTACCCAACGGTTAAAAAGTTAGAGCAATTTCATAGAGTGGCAATTTCATCGTGGACACCCTTTAGTGGTTCCTGCATATGAAACCGGAGCTTCGCTCTTGAAATGAAAAACATCAATCATTTATCATGATTTCCGGGATGCAATGGAATTGTATCGCTATCTACTTAGAAATGACTACGATTGTTCTCTTTATAACTAAGAACAAATTGTACAATAATTCACATCAACGCACAAATGCTCAGAAATTAACAACGCTTTTCCGAAAACTTCCGGAAAATCAACGAGACTTTTCTATCCGGTGAATCAACAACGCTTTTTCAAGTTGCAAAAGGCCATAGGAAAAAAGCGGGATGTACCATATCAGCACTGGAGAAAGAAGATAGCCATGTTTTACAGGATCAAGATAAAATAGGACTTACTGTTAGACCCTATTTTGAGTCCTTGTAGGCTTCTACAGAAACAGATGAATCGGCAAAACTTCTACCGACCAAAGCGATTCCTGATCATCTTGATGTGAACGAAAATCTCTTACGACCGGTAACACAAGATGAATTTCACTCTGCCTTTAAAGGCAGCCACTCCCGCATATCTCCTGGCTACCCAAACAATACAAAACCGGCAAAATTGGTTGTACCAACTTGCCTGAGACTTAATTGAGTTACATTGAAGTTGCTTCAACCGATTTATAACAAGTGTGCTGCTAGGGTCAGACGGACTGCCTAAAGGCTTGACGAATCATCGGTTACGAAATTACGAACGTCATTAACGATGCTCTTCAAAGAAATTGTTCGAGATAATTTCACAAGCATTGTAATGGTCAAAAAGAAAGGAAAAGATAAAACCGTGAACGGATACTGTTTATTGCCCTCTTTAATTATGTCTATAAAATACTTGAAAGAATCTTGAAACTGCGGATGCACAGCTTGCTACCATTTATGATATCAACCCACCAGAAATGCTTGAATGGGAACCGCCCAAGCAACACCAAACCATCAAAATATGTTGCAGCAACTTGATTATGACCTAACTGAGTCACATTGAAGTAATTTTTACTGGTTTGCAACAAGTGTGCTACTAGGGTGAATTATCTAGGAACCAACATGTCGCAGCAACGGACAAACTTTGTCAGTTGAAGCACCAACTTAAACATACAATTCTAGTTTCGTTTGATCTTGGTCATGCTTTCGACATAGGAAGCCACCAATCTGTAAAATGAGCAATGCTTAGCATTAACTTCATTTCACAATTTTTAAATTTTCTTGCTTCAATTTGGGATGAGTGGTTCTCGAAAGTTCCTATAAATGGAAGCCTAACACAGGAAATTAAAATTGCATGATCAGTAAGACAAGGCGACCGACTGTCAATGCACTTATTTATATTGTACCAACAACCACTTCTTGATGCTATTTCACAAATGTTCCCAAATTCAGTCTTCAACACCTATGCCAACGACATTTCCATGTTTTTTAATCATGAACGAGAACTAATAGAAGTGTTCAATATATTCATTGGATTTGGTTTAAAAACAAGTCGTGGTAGGAAATTTTAATGGTTAAACATTGAATACTAAGTAAATATATTAGGAATGCTCTTGGGAGAAAATATCAAACATGTTATGGAACAGACTCTGATTCCATAGTCCTAGAAAACTGAATCTTATCCAAAAGATCATTCTTATCAATACATACATTTCTTCAAAAATTTGGTACATGGCCTCTTAACAAATATAGCAATATCAAAAGATCGAAGCGTGCTGTAGCCAAACCTGGCTAACTTCGAGCAGCAGCACGGATGGAAATACCGATGGCCAACAGCAACAGCCACAACTTAAACAGCAGCAACAGGAGCACTTGTTCAATTCGAACAGCAACGATAGTCAAGGGGAACCACGACGAACAAGATACTCTTCTTTTGAAGAAATTCTGGAGTGTTTCCGAAATAAAATAATAATTCAACCGGAATACTACTTCGAACTTTATTCGATGACTATCGAAACGAGACTGTCTGATCGAGCCAACTGATCCACAAACCTATCTTCCTACACTACCTAGGAGGTGTTCGCAAAACACGATCGGTACTCAACCGATCGGAGATGAGAGGCTGCCCTAGCTATCACTCGTTTGGCCCGATCAAATTTAGATACAATATGTGTTGAGATAGTGTTATGGTGTGAGCTACATGGTTAATAGGGTTCTTTAATAACAAATTCGATATACTTTTCTAAGTTATATTTGCCAACACGTGCCTTGTTCGATGATGACAGCGAATAATTTTTCTCCCGTGAAAATTTCAAATCAGCTTCCGACTTTGCGTGTTTTTATTTGTTTTAATTGACGTGGCCGAGTTTTCGTAGTGTTAAATGGACAAATTGGTCCAGCCTCGGGAAAATTAAAAGTGCAAAAAAAAACATTATTTGGATCGTAGGCGGATGTCGCAGAATTGTGTGAGGCATTTCTTTGTTAAGATATTTTATTTCCAGAGAGTGTTGCAAGGCACTTTTTTTTTTTTTGTCCAGTCGTCAATCAGTATAGACGCGTTTTTAGTTCGTTCCTGGCCACGTGCGTTTCGCGGTTTTTGTTTTGCATACGCTTAAGTTTTTGTGCGCTGTCTTTCAATAAAAATGAGCTGTGAAATTTGCTCACTGGATGCTACGGTCGATACGGTATTGTGGACCTGCGTTGGATGTTCGCGTGCATTTCATGCAGCTTGTGTGGGAGTGCCTGTTCAACGGAACCCGCTACGGAAAAAGGACAAAAAAGTTGATGTGCAATCCTATGTTCTACCATGCTGCAGCTCATGCCAAGCTTTGATTTCGCTAAATTTTGAGGTGAAAGAACTAACAGCACAACAGGTGAAACTTACTGAAATCATAAATAACAACACGGAGGTCACTCACCGCTCTAGTAAGCAAAATAATGTGGATGTTGTACATAAAGCTATCGAAAATATCGAGTCACAACTCACTGACATAAAAAATGAGCTTACGGTGGCAGAAGCAGTGGTTCTGTTGGCAACGTTATTGCCATCAAGAACCACATTACATCATTATTCAACATAGCGATGCAGGCGTCTAAAGAAAATATATCGACGTCATTAAAATTGGTGACATCAGATATTTCTGAAAATTTGAAAACTTTAAATAAGGAAATGAAGGAACTCTCAAGTCTCACTTTAAACTTGCCTGCAATTGACACAACGCAGATTCCAACGTTTGATTTGGATATACTTAGCGAGCTAAAATCTATATCAGCAAATTTGATGGAAGCACGCACCAATGCACCTTTAACTCCGTTACCTGATTCATTTCCCAGCCTTGAAGAAGAAATGGATCAAAATAACCAACACGATGTCGATGAATCAGGGTGGCGCCTTCTGGAACGAGAAAAGTGTGGAAAGCGGATTGGAGCGATTATGATGCTCGTAAATTGCGCCGATTGAATCAGCAGAAATTGGCTGAAAAGGCTAAAGAAGAAGAAACAGGCTCTGGCGAATCTAGCCAAAAATAGTTGCATCAATGCCAACAACCATCACAACAACAACAACAACAACTACAGCAATAGTAACCGTACTCACAACAACAACAACAACAACAACAACAACAATTTCAACATCGTCAGCAATCCATACAATCCACTACCACCTGATCGAGACCTTCTTGCGGCAGCGAAATATCGTTTTGCCAGGCCGCCGCCACCATAACTATCAGCCGATACAATTTCATCGAGGCGAAACCCTTCACCCGTACCCAGCAATTGATGATTATTCACGCATCGTTCCTGCACAATCACCCAACTGGATGGCTCCGGGGCGTTCTTCAGCTGAACCATGTGAGGGATGTTCATGTTCACAAAGGCATTCGAGTTTTCATCGGTATTGACGAAACCCTTAGAGGAGGATAATGATTTTTCAGAGTCTGACGATAACTTGACGGTAATTAGTTTAAATAATTTTAATATAACGAATAACTCGAGTCAGAAACCCCCTACTCCCCAAACACAGTTAGGCACAGAAATTATAGTTTATTGCCAAAATTTTAACCGTATGAAAAGTGCGGTTAAAATTCAAGAAATTCATACTAAAATTTTGGGTTGCTCATTCCCAATAATTATAGCAACTGAAACCAGTTGGGACCAAAGTGTTAGGAGTGAAGAAGTTTTTGGAAATGCTTATAATGTTTTAGAAATGATCGTAATTTGGAAATTTCTGAGAAGAAGTCCGGTGGGGTGTTTTAGTTGCTATTTCTACCAAATTTAATTCAGAAATCATTGATACATCTACAGTTAAGGAATTTGAACATGTATGGGTGAAAGTACACATGGCAGGTGAAATACACGTATTTGCCACAGTGTATTTCCCCCAAATAACGCTCGCAAAGAAGCATATGACCATTTTTTTCAAATTGCTGATGAAATTATGTCTCAACTTTCACCAGAAGTGAAAGTTCACATATACGGTGATTTTAATCAACGTAGTGCTGACTTCATTCTAGACAATGATAACGAGTCCATCTTACTACCAGTCGTTGGGGAGAATGAAACATTGCAGCTTATTTTCGACAAAACTGCAGGCCTGGGGCTCAATCAAATTAACCATGTAAAAAACCAACAAAATTGCTATTTAGATTTTTATTGACAAATATTCAGGAAGACTTCTGTGTAGTAAATCTATTTTTCCATTATGGAAAAATGAAGCTTTTCACACAGCAATTGAGTTTTCCTTATTTGTTCATGAATACGAAAACCCAACGACTATGAATATGAAGAGGTTTTCAATATCATTTAGCAAATTATGATATCATAAGACACAAACTTAACGGAATTGATTGGCAAACGATTTTTAAGAATGAAGCAAATGTTGAAACTTCTGTTGAGGTTTTCTATAAATTATTGTTTGAAATAGTAGTTGAACAAGTACCACTCAAAAAAATTAGGCGAAGAGTAATTCGAACCACCCAGTTTGGTATAATAAAGAAATAAAAAATTTAAAAAATCGGAAGCAAAAGGCCCACAAAATGTATAAAAGAGATTGTAACAGTAATAATCTGACATACTATTTGAAGATTTGCGATGAACTAAATCTAGCTATTAGTAATGCATATGATGAGCATAATTCAAAAACCGAACTTGAAATTAAGTCTTGTCCAAAAAAATTCTTCAATTATGTTAAAACTAAGCTGAAATCTGACAATTTCCCATCTAGAATGCATCTACACTCAAATGTTGGTGATAACGCGGAAGAAATTTGCAATCTATTTGCAACATTCTTCAAGAAATCTATACCACGTTTGATGAAGAAGATCGCGATTATGAATATTTCAATTTCTTCCCAGAATTTTCAAGGGACATTGGAGTTAGTCAAGTCAAATTTCAAGACATTTTGGAAGGTTTGAATAAATTAGACGTTTCCAAAGGTTCTGGCCCTGATGGAATACCACCCGTATTTATGAAGAACTTAGCATTAGAACTCACAGCACCTTTATTTTGGCTTTTAATATGTCACTGGAATCTGGGATTTTTCCCAAACTTTGGAAAAGTTCCTATCTAGTACCTATTTTTAAAAGTGGAAAAAAATCGGACATTTGTAACTATCGTGGAATTGCCATTATTTCCTGCGTTCCTAAACTTTTTGAAGCAATTATCAATGAAAAATTGTTTTCTCAAATCAAAAACAGACTGACTAAAAAGCAACATGGATTCTTCAAAGGACAATCAACTAGCACAAATTCACTGGAATTCGTTCACTTCTCGCTGATAGCAGTGGACAATGGTAATCATGTAGAAGCCTTTTATACAGACTTCTGCAAGGCTTTTGATTGCATTGACATACCCATGCTTCTATTCAAATTGCGAAAAATGGGAATTGAGGCAGGAATCCTCAGATGGCTCGAATCCTATCTTACTAACCGTCAACAAATAGTTAGATTCAAAGGGAAGAAATCAAATCCTATTAAGGTCACTTCTGGAGTCCCCAAGGCTCTCACCTAGGTCCCCTTTTATTCATTTTGTTTGTAAATGACATTTCCTTTATTCTCAAAAACATTAAATTTCTTATTTACGCTGATGACATGAAACTATTTTTAGAAATAAGAAACAAAGAAGATATCATGACATTCCAGAAAGAAATAAATGATTTCTATACTTGGTGCAACAAAAAGCCTTTTACAGCTGAACGTAAAAAAATGTAATTCGATAGCTTTTAGTAGGAAACGAAACACCCCAGACATAACTATCAATCTAGGGAATCAGCCAGTTGAAAAATGTAAAAGAACAAGGGATTTAGGAGTTATCTTGGACTCGAAACTAACTTTCATTGATCATTACAATACAATCATCAACAAAGCAAATAATATGCTTGGATTTATAAAACGATTCTGTTACAATTTTCATGATCCGTACACAATAAAAACATTGTATATTGCATATGTAAGGTCAATACTGGAATATTGTAGCGTAGTTTGGTCACCATTTTCAGTCACCCATGAAGAACGACTAGAATCGGTGCAGAAGCAATTTTTACTGTATGCACTTCGTAAATTAGGTTGGACAAGGTTTCCGCTTCCATCTTATGAAGCCCGCTGCATGCTCATCAGCATCCAATCATTAAAGAGCGCCGTGAATTTGCATTAGTATCATTCGTAAATGACATTGTTTCGCAACGCGTTGATTCAGCAGAACTTTTGTCAAAACTTAATTTTTACATACCGTCGCGGCAACTACGAAATAGAAATATATTTATAACAAGCCATCATCGTACAAATTACGCCAAATTCGGACCTCTGAATCAGATGATGGCAACTTACAATAAGCATGGAGAAAATGTAGACTTCACTATGACCAAAACAAAACTAAAACAATACTTCAATTCAATTAGATAATAACGAACGATTCAAAACATTAAAAATGTAAATCTGATGTGTTAGTTTTCTAAGGCGTACTGTATATATAAGTGAAACATAAAATGTAAGCACTATTGTAACAAAACGGTCTACTATTGATTGACGACAAAATAAACATAAACAACATAAACATAAACAAACATGAGCTAGAGTCCAAGCCGCTAGATGATGATCGGGATTCTCAGACATTCTTCTCTTTTTAGAAAACGAGTAATGGTGCTATAACCGTAAGCCATATGTAAGCCAACGACTGAAGTTAATGCTTAGGTCCCATTCGTTTGAAAAGAAATGGAGCATCACATCGTTTTCTTAAACAAGATGTTCTCAACGACCATTTTTGAATAATGTTTTGTCCTGTCCCCCAAACAGGGCAGTCTATTTAAATTTTCTCTCCGACTATTCATTTCCCTTTTCCTTTGATATCTTTTGAAGGCTACGTGGGTTACCCGTGTTTTCTCAAGGTAGATACCTAAAACCTAATTCCCCAGATCCAACGGTTGCAAGGACGTGGCCAAGTGAGCGATCGAGGAGTGTCTTGGAGAAGATTATTGTGTGAAGCAAAGTTTCAGTAACTGCTTTTGTTTCATGGTGACATGCAATGTCTTCAACGTAGTGGCGAACCAGCCCAGGAGGCTGAAAGCCACAATAATA
>JASCZW010016242.1:0-19059 GCA_034211315.2 Aedes japonicus | reverse complement strand
CACTTTTATCAATTGTTTTGAAAGTTTGGCCCTTGGCAATCTCTTTAGGCTTCTTCTGGGCGAGCAACAAACTGGTGATCACTTCTTTCGCGAACATTTTGACGATTCTGCAATAAAACAAATAGAATGTTTGGATGCAGGACTTGAAAGTAAACATAAACAAATACACTTTCGACAGATATTAGGCACTAGCTACACGAATTAACCCAATACTCAAGTTTGAAAATTTTGGCATTATTTTCTGCCGTACCCTGTATGGATCACAGAACTTATAACAACATCGTTTCATACAGCCTAGTATATTACTGGCACTGTTTATAATAACGTTATAACGAACAATGAATGAAATGTTTGAGTCTTACAATGTCCCTGACTCTATCATACCTCTCAACATTCTGATTTACTAAAGTAATTACTAAGTTAGGTACATCTTGCTTTCTTGTAAAGGTAATCATATGACATTTTTTAATATTTAGTTGTAGGGGGCTTTTGTTACACCATGTGTGGATTATTTGTATCTCATTTTTGAATACACAAAGGTTTTTTTTTGCACGGGGGATACGTTCCACTTTTAGTATGGATCCGTGTAAAAAAATACTAAATAGAGTTGATAAATTCACATGCTCGAACATTTTATATAGCTCCGATTTTCTTTGTATGCGTTACCTTCCCTTGCAATGATGAAATTTTTTTTTAAATTTTGAGTATTTACACCAAAAATTGTGAATTGTTTGAAAAACTGCCATATAATTAGTTTTTGCCCAAAACGACTCGAATTAGGTCGATAATTTCTTCCGTTCTGGAGTTATTACAGAAAACAAACCATATAAAAAACCTTAGTGTACTTCACAGTCTTCACCCTTTTAAATTTAAAGTAGCTTCATCTCGTCAGCATAAATTTAAAAAAAAAAGTTTCTTCAGTATGAAGGATATTTTTTTTTTCAATCGGGCCAGTGATCGCACAAGATTAAACTGGAGCGGATTCAGTATCTGTGTCTTCGTATCGCGTTATGCCTCATACCATGAGTCTTGAAGTGCTGGCCGGCATTTTGTCACTCTCAGATCGGGTTTCAGAATTATCGCTCCAGCTCCTCACCAGATGTGAAGTTATGAACCCCCAGGTGATCGAAAACTTTGAGAAGCTTTTAAAGTTTATTTCTAAAACTCGCTTTATCACGTTGCACCAATTGTCCATAACACAGGATGTCTGTCATTTCAATTTATCCATGAAGCAGGAGTTTGATGGAATCTCATAGCAGCATCTTCCTATGATTGCTCCGGCGATATTTGCTGCAAACTTTGGCCAAGTTGATTCCACTAAATCGTTCATCACTGACGGATCATTGATTGAGGAGGAATCAGGTTTTGGTATATACAATGAAATTCATTTGAAATTCGTAAACTTCAAGCTCCTTATTCCGTATATGTCACTTTACGCTAGATATTATGGCCTCACTTACACCGGATAAGTACTTCATTTTCATGGATATGAAGTGAAAATACAGGACCTTCTAAGTGCTTTATCTTCGCGTTATTTTATCTTTACCTTTGTATGGTCCCTTCTCATTGTTGATTCTGGACAATGAGAGAGCGGATCCGCTTGCTAAGGTGGGCGCTATGGAAGGTGATATTTACGATGGACAAATTGCCTTCAATGATTTTTTTTCCTATTTTTCGTCAACAGTCACTCGTCAGCTGTTTGGCAGTAAGGAGGTTTGGGGTAATGGCAACATTCTATCATTCCAAAGATGTCGAAGAAATCTTGGTTTGGAGGGATGGATGTAAGTCGAGATCATTCATGTGATGTCTCGCCGCATGTCCAATCATTATTCTTTAAACGCATGAGTATGTCGACGCGATCAAATGCTTCAAATGCTACATGGCTCCCGTTATCAATTGTTTCCAGAGAATAATTCACAATTTCGAGTCAATTAGTGGTTGACAAATGGCCTTGGAAAATCCGTGCTGTGAGGTAATTTTTTTATTGTTTTTTGTTTAAATTTTCTATCATTTATGATCGCTTCAAAAAGTTTTGAGATGCAAGAGATATTAGCGCTTATCACTATAATTGCTGACGTCAGATTTTTTACCACAATTTGAAAATTGGTTTAAACTGGCACTAAGAATGACTTTTCCCATATTTTTGGAAAGTCTCCGGGTTTCAGTGACATATTCAAAATCCAAAATAAGCTGTAAGCTCAGTTGCCAAAGTTTTCATGAAAATAGGAGGGACTCCATCAGGTCCCGAGCCTTTCTATGCGTCCACATTTTTAATGCCTCCGAAATATCATGCACATTGATTTCATTAACGCTAATGTCAGTTGGATATTCAGGATGGCAACCAAAGTATTCACGATCGTTATCTGGTCCTAATAGAGTGTGTAGTTTTTTTTTAAAAAGTCCGCGAATAAATTGCATTTCTCTTCTGAGTTATTACTTTCACAATTGGCAGAGTACATTTTAGACGGAAAATTATCACTTTTCAGTTTGGTCTTGACACAGTTAAAAAAGGTTTTTGGATATGAATTACTTTCTGGCTCAATTTTAAGTTATACTGCTCAAATGCTATACTCTTCGCCATATCAAGTCGATCGCAGATATCTACATAGTTTTTCATATTTTCTTGACTATTATTATTTTCTGGCTACGATCTTTCAAGTTTCTTATTTCTTTGTTGAACCAAACCACATTTTAAGTAACTTGACGTCTCCTATTTTGATCGGAACTTCTTCATGTATTATTTTAAATAGCTTATTGAGGAATATTACAATGGCATTTTCCACATTTTCTTCATTACTTAAAACTGTTTGCCAGTCAATTCCTAATGTTGTCATAATTTGCTGATTGGTAATCAAATATTTCGTCGAATTCATTGTCTACAAGTGTTTCAAAGTGATGATAATGATGATGAGATACTACCTTCTATTGTAGCAAGGTAACTTTCCATAGCAGTGGAATAATCTGAAAAAAAAAAACGATTTGATCAAGATTCTATTGTTGTTTGTGATCATCAAGCTTCTGTATGAAGAGCCAAAAACGTATGTGTGGGCCCGTAAGCAGATACACTTACGCGAAACTCGCGAATACAGGGAAGAGAATTTCCTTCCAAACGCAAGCTTTCACCCACAGCATTAGAATCGAGCCCTTGATTGACAGAATAAACCCAATAAATGTGGTCGAAGAGCTCGCCCTCGTGCCCTGAAATGTTAACAATAGGGAAGAGGCTGTCCCATGCTCTCTATCCAAATCGCTTCACTTGGGTGCCCTGATGGTCCTTCCCTTTTCCGTAATATACGAGGTCGAGGATAGTTAGTATATTTTGTAGTGGTCATTACCTTGTGTTAGAAAATTGGGCTGAAGGCAAAAAAGCATCAGTGATTGGTAACACGCTAAGCGCATGTGAGATTTTCATGGTGATATTCGATATAAATGGTTCGACGGATGCATGAGAGAGATTTACGTTTGGGTTAAAAAAATGGACCAAAATTGCCGATTTTTCTTGGGTTTACCTTCACTCGCACGAAACTACCCATACAGCATCAATCATAGTAACCAATGAGTCAGCAGACAAAATTTGACAGCTCTATCAGTCGAACTCTAACCGAACGGCACTCCGCCGCGTCGAAAACGGACATCTACAACATCTTGGCACTTAGACAACAATCAAAACATCGAAAGAAAGCCCGGTTCTGGACGGCAGACAACCCTGAGCGACAAGAAGCTCCAAAGGATGCTGAAGAGGAAGACCGAGGGAAACGTGGCTACATCGATGCGTGCGCTTGGCCGGGAGGTCGGTTCAACCGGCTGAATAAGACAGTCAATTCGATTTTGGTGATGGACAACGAGACTTATCTCACCCTGGATGGCAACGATTGACAGGGCACTTCGTATTTTACTTCCCCGACGAAGGAAGTGTGCTCCGGGGTGAAGTTCATTTCATACAACAATTTCCCCAAGAAGGTGCTGCAATGGCTGACAATCAGCGAGAAGGGGATGTCAAAGCCGTTCTTCTTTCGCTCAGAACTGGCTGTGAATGGGGAAATTATAGTACGAAATTCCTGCCGGAAGTTGCGTCGTTCATCAAAAAATACTGTAGGGGGAAGACGCGGTGTTCTGACCGGATCTGGCTTCGGCCCACTACTTGAAGCGATTGTTGGAGGAGATAGAGCGGCTGAATATCGATGTGGTACCCAAATCGGCGAGCCCGCCCAACGTCCCTCAGCTGCGTCCCATTGAGAATTTCTGGGCCAACATGAAGCGTAAGATCTACTCTAACAATTTTGTCGCGAAAACTGAGGAGGAATTGATAAACAGAACGAAGAAAGAACTCAAAAACATGCCTACACGCATGTTTTCGTCCGCCATGGCGAATGTTCCGGTTAACTACCGGAAGGCCGCTCACAAGGGCGTAGAATTTTTGCAAGTAAACCTAAATAATTACCTTCCATGGGAAACTCATCCAAAGCAATTATCTGTCGTAGCTTTTTTTTATTACCATCCAAAAAAAGTCCATTTTTTAATGCACACGTTACTCAATTCCATCATGTTTGGTTATAGAAGACAAGAAACTTTTTACAACGTGTTACATTTACGAATATCAGGGCAATGATCCCCCATCCTATCTTCAAGTGATTATTACCCTTGTAGCACACATGTTGCCATTACGTTGTGAAAACATACATGTGCCTTTGTTAGTCATAATCAAGTTGTTGCAACTAATTATGATCGTGGTGTGCTACTTGGGTACAAGCTGTCCATTTGGTTCAGGCACGTTTGAACGTTGATGAGGCAGCCGATTCACACATGAAATCTGCCGCGACCAACTCCACAGAACTCGCCCATACCCCTTTCTGAACCGTAGGGCAGGAATCGTGTTCAAGTGTTTCATAGTTAAACACAAACAGAGAATACTCGACTGCAGTGTGGAATGCTTCATTTCTCCATATTGGTGATAATGATTCATTTACATAATAGTATTCATATATTTTTGTCAACAGCAAGTCCAAGTAGCAATTTTGTTGATTTTTTAAATGGTCAATTTGATTTAGTTCTAAATTTGCAAGTTTATCAAACATAAAATTGAATGTTTCGTTTTCTCCGAAGGGTGGCAGTAAAATGTATTCGTTATCCATGTCTTTTTTACTGTTCTTTTTGTTCAGACGGGATGGAAAATCTGCATCCAGACTTCTGAAAACTCAGGGTGTGAGGATGAGGGAGCTTACTCCTCGATCCACTCAAACCCATCAGTGCCTTAAGCCCTGGACCCGCTATCTATGTCTGAAATGTCTGGAATGAATGTTATGACTTATTATGTAATTTGTGTAATTATAACTTGTTATGTAAAGTTCAAAAATTCATCCTTAAGACAAAGCTTTGTGTATTTTTCTAGTATACATAACTTTTTTTGTCTCCTTTATGACTAAAACAGCGTAATTATTCTATGTTTTGAACTATCTCTTAAGTCATATTT
Source organism: Aedes japonicus (assembly GCA_034211315.2). Lineage (NCBI taxonomy): Eukaryota > Metazoa > Arthropoda > Insecta > Diptera > Culicidae > Aedes > Aedes japonicus. Next base: position 13,589 of record JASCZW010016242.1, on the reverse strand, counting down.
ACAATTTGTTTTAATACGAATCTTAGGACTAATAAAACGTTTTAAAGATGATTTGAATAATATGTTTTTAAAGTACCACTGTACACATGCCCTTTTCGCTCAATTTTCCTAAAACATCTGTCATATTTCCAAGCCTGCCGCACACTAGCGGAACTATCAAAACTTTCTCTTCATATCTTTCATTCTAGCCAAAAACATTGTTGTTCACTCTTGGTGCCTCATGGTGATGAGCGAACATCTCCTTCTACATCATTACAAACTAGTTTGAGAAAAGTCAAACCAATATAATGTATAAGCCAAATAAGGTTAGTTTATGAATTTTCAATAAACACAACTCATGATCAAAAATGGTTGCCAATTGGCTAAATCGATTCTTAAATGATTATCATAGTGTCAAAGGTGAACAATGCTCTGAACGCTTAATAAAATTTTATATGCGAGGCAAACGTTATGGTGCAACTTTTAAGTTTACTCTTGTTTAATTTATGTGCCCTTCTTAAGATGTGCCCTTCTAAAATGCAACAGAAAATTATGCAATTTGCTTACATTATGTAATTTATTAGCATCCCTGTAGGAATCATTAAAAACTCGTCATGTTGGACATGACATAACACTGTTGGTTAAAAACATTTTCAAAAATTGGAAAATTGTAATGATCTTTGACCATTTCTATCAACATATACATCAAAATCATCAATCAAAAAACCCGCAGCTTGTAAAATTGTTGGTTGTAATTATAATCCCATTTTCAATCGGCACTGTTATTCAAATGTCCATAGTTACGGCGGGAAGTTGAAATTGAGTCCAACATATGTACATCCTAAGAGCAGTCTTATAACATGCTTTCTAATAATAAATTCAATTCTTATTGGTTCATGCAATTCCGAAAAATAAGTTTTTTTCTCTATGGATTTGACCAATTACAAACCGTTTCTTAAGAAGGTATTTCGCAAATACTTGTTGATCGATTGAAAAAATGTAGGGTAACGGGATGTCATATTAGCCAAGCTCCTTGGTTCGGCCTTTGCATAAAATTGTCATAAATCCATCGATAATCGGCAAATTCATGTTGGCATCATAATGATCGATGTATTTTGTAGTAGTTGAATTATAATATATCAATTAAAAGCTATGTACTTGAGCAATATTTTCGATTTTCTTAACTTCTTAGCCACGATGGTTTCACTGGGTACGTTGAAAAGATTATCTTCATGATCTTCAAGTGACCTAAATTTGGCCTAATTGAACCGTAAAACCGGAGGCCCACGCAAGACAGAAAGAGGGAGAGAGAGAGAGAGAGAGAGAGGGGGGGGGGCAATCTAACACTCGCTGGCTGTCAATGGTATTATGGAAGATATCTGTTGACAACTAACTACAAGTGACCATTGGAAGCAGCTTTGATCCAGTAGCTAGAAAGTGTTAGCTCTACTGCAGAACCAGCAACCCATTTCAGAATGTCTGGAGAGACAAGCCCATTCCGAGGTTACTTACACATACAATTAGTGCCTTATGCAAACACTAACGATATCATTTGGATAAGAGCGCTGCAACACATTTCCAGTTTTGAAAATTCCAAATCAGACAGATCTCACCCATGGCCGCCTCCTTAATGGCACTATTTTGTTCATTCTTTCAAATAAGAAATTTTGACGTTGATTCGTGATAAATTTCATCCACCGATTAAATAAGCGCAAAAATTAACGTTGCTAAACCGCCCGTCAGTTATGCAAACTGCATAACAAAACTCTGTACACCACGGTGTGAATGCATCTGAAATTGTGCCAGCTTTTTTCGCACGCATGCGCGTTGTCTTCGTTTGTTGCTTCTGACCAGCAAATGGCCGTTTTCTATATTGCACTGGTGTTCTTTTTTTCACTCCACATTCTGCCAATACTCAAAATCCCCGCTATGAGGCGACTCTACACATATCAATCTTAAAAACTGCTAATAATCATCGATTCATTCGCGACAAAACGGAAAAAACACTCTAATTATGTCTGGGTGACACAATACTATCACTAATTAACAAAACTAAGCTGATTTAAATCTTCTTCCGGGAGCGAGGGCGAACCAGAAAAAAAAACACGGGGACATACTACCGATAATCACACATTTCGGGAGGGAATCGATTGTATTCACGATTTCTTACACAAAACACATGGAGATTTCATGATTTCTCTGATAGTTTAAGTTAAATTACGAATTATTGTTTAATTTTTTATCGCGAAAACGACGGAACAAAAACAAAGCACGTCAGGTCCAAAGCACGGCTTTCTGTGATCCTTCTACGAGTAAAGTTAACCTGTCGTAGAGACATTTATTTGATTATTTCGTACAGATATGGTTTTTGAGCAAGTGATGGAAAGCTATTCTTGTTATCTTTTCGTGGGCGTAGCTTTCTTATTTGCAATTCATGCATTACTATCTTAGTCGAAGTTACTAACTAATCCACTCGTTTGAGCTGTGGGACTTTCAAAAAAGTCCAAATTGCAACATTCTTATAACAGAAAATGGAAACATTCAGCGATTCTCAACCTTCAAAGTCCGCGTGTAATGCAATCAATACCCAACGAATATCCTCTGCCTGGTTTACCTAAAGGGACGATATCTATCAATTTCTCACATCGCTTGCCTTGACAACGCGTGTTCACAATCCGTGAAAAATCCTACTTCACCCCTCGTTGCATTCAGGAGCCCTGGCTTGCACTGATTTTTAAGCTCATTTAATAAACTGAAAGCAGCTCTTCGCCGATTGCACACCCTACTCTGGCAAATGTGAAAATCGCAGCATGGCTCGAGAATGTCCCCACTCGGTGGTGCAACAGGACGACGATATGACACATGCACGGGCTCCGAGTCAACAGTAGTTAAGTATTAATTTCATATAAAAATAATTGGTTGAAATGTGCACAGTCCAAACAGCAGTGGTAGGTGGTAGCTTGCCTACGTGGGAGCAGTGCTCAACAGGAGCGACAATGATACAGTGCCGAGATTTTGCCATTCATGTTTTACGCTATGTGCGTACTTTGGACCGAAACAGGGAGTCAGTGGGTGGGAAAGGACGAGCGAGTGCACAAAAAAGACTTAATTCATAATTTATAATGATCCTTGTGCACATGGAAACAGTTTAATTATTCATACTTTTGTTTGTATGTAAAGTATTAAAAGGCACACTTTTGTGTCGTACACATGAAATATTTAACGTTTAATTTCGGGTTCTGTCGTGTTTCGCAGAGTGGGCGCACGTTTTTCGCCTGACTGAAGAATGTTTATGATTTTTAATTATCAGAGGAGATAAATTTCATCCTCAAAAGCATAGTACTCAGGGTGTCGTAAGGCAGAAGTGATTTGATTAAAATGATTAATTCTTGCTGATATCAGAAAAGGGCGTATCTTTGTTGATCAATTTTCTTCAAGAATCGCGTTCAATTGCATCGAAAATATTCAACAGATTCCTGCCGATTTCTTTCTTATAAATCACCCAATGTAAACTGCCTTTGAAATTATCGCCCTTGCGTTAATTCGGGAGTTCCGAAAATAATCGGCTTTGGCAAAGTGCAAAACCATACAAAGAAACCTATTGAACCTCGTCGAGGGTGGTCATACAGTCGGCTGTATATTGATATTTTAACACACTTTGTGGAGCCAATCAGAAGCATAAAGACGTAACCGCACACCTTTCATCGTCCTCCTTGTGGGACATTGAAATTCAATATCGATAGGAGTTGCTCAAATGCTTCCCCTTTTGATGATAGTAAATGGTATCCCAAGTGGTGTTTCCAGCTGCATTATTTTTTCTTCAACGGACACGGTCAGACAGGTATGTAAACAGTTTCGACCATTGGAAGTTGGCGAAAGGGATAGAATTACACACATTGATGGGAATTCAGTAATCGTTGTGCCTGTGTTCAAGCCATCAATTTTTGCCTGCGGACCACCGTCATACCCAAGTAGTATGAATTAAATTAAATGGCAAACTTTCAAGACAAATGATTGACAGAAGACTGTACTCTAGTTGGTAGCTGTGTAGTGAACGTTTGCTGAGGATTAGTGAGCTGAGCTTTCGTGATTAGAGTAACGTTTGATTTAATATTCCTAACTATAATTAGAATAAAAATTAGTAATCTCCATTTAATTCCAACTACCTTTGCTTATCTTCGACAGATACGCGTATTTCGTCTACAATGTGCAGACTTCTTCAGTGTCTTGTACTAATAACTCGACTGAAAGAAAACCTTCGCCATCTGCCGTATATACACAGATAAAAAGAAACACTGAATTTTCTAATGCACATCCTAAACCTGAATTTTCTAATGCACATCCTAAAACCATAAATGGTGGTAACCATTAATTATACTGGTGGGGACCAGTATCGCATCGCTTCACGGTGTTTCTCTCCGAGGTCTCTACGTTGGAGACGACGAGAAAAACTTTAGTGATCGTCAGTCGGTGCGAATCAAAACAAACCCAAAAAAGGAGAGAGTTCCTCTCCCATGTGCGCACCAGTAAACAGAGTGCACACAATAGATCGCTAGAATAACTATACAAGCCACAGTGGTACATCAGCGTCTTCCAACCGGACATTTTTGCCTGTTGAAGTGGCGGACTTAGTCCGTGCTTCGACCTACCCCGCAGTGGGATGTTAGGCAAAAATGTCGTTGATTCGAGTACCACTGTACACATGCCCTTTTCGCTCAATTTTCATAAAAAACATCTGTTACATTTCCAATCCTGCCGCACACTAGCGGAACTATCAAAACTTTCTCTTCATATCTTTCATTCTAGCCAAAAACATTGTTGTTCACTCTTGGTGCCTCATGGTGATGAGCGAACATCTCCTTCTACATCATAATCGTTACTCCTCGCACGGAGAATATATAACATAACAATTAATGTAAATTATTTGTGCACAAACATTGTTCCTTCGGGGTCTGCTTCAAAAATAGCAAAAGTGTTAAAATTCCCAAAGTCAACGTTGTAATCAAACGTTACAAGGATACTCTGAGTGAGGATAGAGCACAGCGCATCTCTCATGACAGGTGAGAAAGGTGTTGAGGTACGTGAAAGGCAACCCAGGTGTCTCCATACGTGATTTGGCAAAGAAATACGATTCCAACTTTTCCATCCTTTCAAGAGAAGGATATTAGTCTCTTTGTGCCAGTAAACATTCGAATCGCTCCCTAAAACAAAATTTAGTGGCCAATAAGCAAACACGATTACTATATGAACGAGATTCATACATGAAATGGATCTTTTTTTATATCATACGTATTTTACTAAACTCCAATAATTTTTGTTTTTTTTTTTATTTTATGTAAGGAATAAAAGTGATCGTTATTTCTATACTGAAATGGTTCGTCTATGTTTATTTTTCAGAAACATGTATTAGAATACCCGACTTTTTCAAAAATACGTGTTTTTTTCTCAACAATAATACATTGATCATAGGTGGATCTTTATTTTTGCCGGCCGCTGTAATTTGAAATTTGCTCGTTTTTTCAATAAAAATCCACTATTAAATTTTTTGAGTGGCCCTAAGAACATCCTTACTGTAGGGTAAAATTTGTCCTAATCGGGTCACAAGCGATATAAAACATGTTTTCCTAGTAAAAAAAACACCATCATACTTTGTGAGTTGACCCAAGAGCATCTCTAGTTTTGGTTCAAATCGTTTCAAAGTGGCTTTTTGTTCTATACGTACAAACCGGTAATTGAATCCTAGAGGGTTTGAGCTGTTTAGTGGAATACCTGTAACTAGAAATGAGAAGAAAAATTAGTATTTTCCATTTAATTCCAACTACCTTTGCTTATCTTGACAGAAATCTGAAAAATTAAACAATCGTTTCTAAACTGAGCGATAAATTTACGGAGCTTGATAAAATAATCTACCTTTCAGATTGTTTTGCAGAACAGTATAAAAATAAGTCAATTAAAGCAGAATCGCACATTATTCCAACGTCATACGGAAAATGGCATCGGTAGAATGAATGGCTAAAGATGCATGTATTAGAAAAACCGCAGTAATACACATCGCAACAATTTTTCCACTAGACGACGTCTCAAGAAGTAAATCACCAATTTTAAAGAAACTATCACATTCGCACAGAAGCTAGAATATGTTTACAGGATTAATTGATCTTGTCACAATTGCTGAAATAAACAACCTTAATAAACCACAGAACTCTACATTTCAACACATTACAACATTTCTTACATTTCAGGATCCACCAAACGGAGATCATAAATAATAGATACCGAGTGATTACACTATTTTTCATTAACATAAATATATACACTATTATATAAATATTTCATGGGAATGGGAGGGACCATCAGGGCACCCGATTGAAGCACTCTGCATGGGGAGAGTGGGAATGCCCAATGGTAACAGTTTGTGAATAGAGGGCGGGCTCTTCTCCCCGCCCATTGGGGCATCATCATGTTAGATGGCTTGCTCTTTTGACCGATTTTCCAATCTTGTTGTTGGAAGGAGATTCTTTATATCCCTGTGGTTACGTATAAGTGATGTTGCCTATCGATCCACCCAACACCTTTTTGGCCCTTCATACAATGGCATGATTAGGATAATCAGTGGTTATTAAAGCTTGATCAAGTCTTACAGCGAGGAGAGCTCACTGCTGTCGGACATAGTTTCCGTGCTACAATGGGGTGTAGTATCATACAATATAATTTTTACCAACTTTATAAAAGACATAATTTTTCTAGCTCTTCATTAGACCATTGTAGAGCTATTTTTCTGCTTTTAATCAGGGTGTCTCAAAAAATTCAGTTTTTTTAAAGTGAACTTCAAACAAAATATAGAAAACGTTATAGCGCACATTTTTGGTGTGCGATTCTTTTTAATACAACTTATCATTTAAAAGTTACGGGTAATTTGAACAAAAAATATGCGTTTTTACTTTTCGACCTTATGATTATTTAGTCTAGAATTGGCCAAAAAATCATCAAATTTTTGTTTAAATGGGTTTCGAGGAACAATTTACTATATATATGAGCACGGATACTCCTGGGCCACATGAACGGGGACTGCTTAAAATCGGGCATGTTTTTCGTTAAAATTTCCCAAACTTTTGAACAATAAGATATACCCAAAAACTTAGTTCAGCAAAAAGATATATCATTTTTTTTTCTCTTCACTTTGTGAGAAGTTATTTTTTCCTAACAATCGAAACTAAAAAGTTAGATTGAAAAAACTGATTTTTAGGGACACTCTAATCGACACCAGCAAAATAGCTCTGAGCTAAGGCAGTGCACAAGCGCCAGCAAGCACTTTTGAATAGACGATCTAGTGAGTTTTTCAGAGCATTTGAACAATCCAATAACGTAGTCTGGTACACACTTAGATTTTTTTACAGAAATCTGTAAAGTTTTTCCGAATGCTCAACAGCTGAACGTTCCATAATCCGATTTAACGTTTTAGTTTCGATTGTTAGGAAATAATTAACTTCAGATGAAGTGTACACACTCAGATTATTTTACAGAAATCTGTAAAGTTTTACAGAATTCTCAACAGTTGAACGATCGGTAATCCAACTTTACGGATTTCGGTAAAATTTTACCGAAATCCGGTAATTTTTTTACAGATATCTGTAAAATTTCACCGAAATCCGTAAAATCTGATTACCGAACGTTCTAGGTATATCTTATTGTTCAAAAGTTAGGGTAAATTTTAACTAAAAACATGTCCGAGAAGAAAAATAGCTCTACCATGGTAGAATAAAGAGCTAGAAAAATAGTGTCTTGAACAAAGTTGCTTGAATTTATATTACCTACAAACTTGTCTTTAACGTCACCCTTCTATTGTGTTTCATTCAAAAGTTTGCAACAGTTCAAATTTGGAACTACAAAATTACAACTTGTTTAAATACAACTTTGTAGAACGTATCATGATTCGGAAACGTTATCCTTAGGAGTTATTAATTTCACCGTGAAAAAAGGCTTTTTTGATCACTGTGATGCGTCTTCATTGATAAACAATGGCTGTAAAACCAAAACTTGAAAATTTCAAAAATAGGTAGCTCAAAAACGAAAAAAGACTCTTCCCGGATTTTTTATATATGTCATTTAAAAATGTCTATGTTTTCAAGAAAAAATATAACAAGCAGTAAAAAAATTCCCGATGCTAACCATGAATTATAATTATCATTTTTAAATTCGAACACAAGCTTTAATTTGGTATACCAGTTTAAGATATCGGTTCAGTGATTCCAAAGATATGAATTTGAAACTATAAGAATCAGACAACTCAGCTTGAAACTATAAGAATTAGGAAATTCAGCAGAGAAGCGGTTCAAAATTGCAGCAATTTGTGATTATGTTTGTATTTTGCTTCAAAGTCATAGTTAAAAACTTCCATTTGGTCAATAAATGGAGCTGCTATTCTGTAGTTTCAAGGACACGAATAACTTCCAACAATATAAATATATTTTTGAACCACCTTAACATGCACAGAGACATGGCAAAAAATGGTCTAATATTTTTAACAGATGACATGATAAGCATCTTCTTAAAAAGCTAAATTTTATTAACAGCTAAATTATTTAATGAGAAATTAAGAAAAACCTTTTTCATCGCTACATATTACCACAAAAAAATGGGGCTTAAACATTAAATGAGGAAAGTTCGAGGCATCAACGTGAATTTTACAATGTTCGTTGCACGTTTCCCAAATATTTTGATGTTATTTTCTCATCCTGAAGATGAATTCAAAAAGATTTGATATGTTATCGACAAATACTGTTTCGTAGGTTTAAAAGAGATTCATGGGGCTCGTTTTACTCTACTAAAACCCATAATGCGGCATCACAAATTACTTGAAAATTCAAAAACAAGTGCAATGGTGATAAGATCGAGAGTCCACTACCACATTCATATTCTAGACACCCTTGGGCAGGGTGAGCTTATCATTTTTGACTTATCCATATTCATTTGCCGATAGCTCTTCTCAGAAGCTCAATTTATGATGATGTATGTATGATAATGTATGATGAACTTATGGTGCTTGAGTAGACCTACAACTTGGTCTAACAATACATAGCTCTATCTCTTATATCTGAGGAATAAGAGCGTATATTCGCAGTGATCTTCGCGATGATATTCGCGGTGAAGATCACGCGATTATCATCGTGAAGATCACTGTGAATATACGCTCTCATGTCGAAGATATAGGAGTTAGAGTAATGTACTGTTAGACAAAGTTGTAGGTCCACTAGGCTGATGCAAAATTCGAAATATTTGCTCCCCTAAGCTTAATCGACGCCAATTTGGGTCCTGATAGTCCCCAAAAATTTTTAACACATTTGGTTTTAATTTGGCTTTGCACACGCTATTCAAAGTTTGTATGGGAATTAGTACGAGGAATCTCAAACTTACATTTCCAGATCCCTAACATCTTGATATTATGTCCTAAAACCAAATTTTATAAAGATTCATATAGTGTAAGTTGCCAACTATCAAAATGCCGAAGATACCTGACATGTAAATTTTATGCAAAAATAGTTATTCAACAAATATAATAATAAGAAGTAAAAATATGTAATGTACATAAAATATATAAATATAAAATAATAAAATATATATAATAATATAAATCAAATAAAATACATAAAATATATAAATATAAAATATAAAAAACATATAAATAATAAGAAAACAAAAATAAGAATAAAACATCATACCTAAAGTGTGTATTTAATGTTTTATTGAATAACTATTTTTGTATAAAATTTACATGTCAGGTGTCTTCGGCATTTTGATAGTTGGCAACTTACACTATATGAATCTTTATAAAATTTGGTTTTAGGACATAATATCAAGATGTTAGGGATCAGGAAACTTAAGTTTGAGATTCTTCATACTAATTCCCATACAAACTTTGAATAGCGTGTGCAAAGCCAAATTAAAACCAAATGTGTTAAAATTTTTTGGGGACTATCAGGACCCAAATTGGCGTCGATTAAGCTTAGGGGAGCAAATATTTCAAATTTTGCATCAGCCTAAGGTCCACTCATGCACTACAAGTTCATCATACATCATATTATCAAATCGACCCTCTGAAAGGAGATATTGGCAAATGAATATGCCTGAGTCAAAAATGATAAGCCGCAACCCTGCCCCTGGGGAAGTATAAGAATTGTAAACTCTAGCCTTAGGTGGAAAAATTCAGGTTTTTCTTTTTATTTAGTGACTTTAAATTTTTTAAATTTTTCTGTAGTATTTATCTGTAGTATAACAAATCTTATTTCAGATCAGTCTCAATTCAGCATAAATACGAGTAGAATAAGATAGAAATGAAACAAGAAAACGATAAGAAAAATCTTCAAAACCAAGCAGACTTTATTTAACTCTGCACCCAATAAATCAACCACCTTCGGCAACAGGGATTCATTTGCTTTCAGCAACATAAGAGCCTTATTAGTTTTGCTACTACTTGGCTGTCCATCCCAACTATCACTACGAAAACTACGGTTATCTTATCCCCTACCCAATCGTCCAGCCACATCGGGATATAACGAAATGAAATCCATTTTTCCATGCCAATCCATGCCAGTATTTAATCGCACCACTAGCTTCCGTTGCTTCCTAAATCACACCACTAAGCTGCTGTTTCAAACATTCTTCATTGTGACGAACAACTTTCCTGGTTCGCGTCGAAGAACAAACTAAACGCGTTGGATCTTCATTCTTCATTCTTCATGAAGATCAACGCATGTGAAGAAGAGTGGCAAGACCGAAGAACACTCAGGTCGATCAAACCACTCTGCTATTCACGATGTGAGTGAGTCAGAGCCGAAGAGCATGAAGAACGAAGCTTCCCGTTTTGCTTTGCCATTCATATTCTTCTCAGCCGGGCTACTCACCGGAGTATACTTTTACGTTGGTATGCTCTGCATTAGTGAGGAATGGTTGTATATCGATGCTGCGAAGATCTTCGCACACGATGAGTGAATAAGGGGAAAACGATGCGAATATCAGCAAGCCTGATTATCTTCGATTTTGTAATATAAACTAAAATTGACTTTCAGTGTACCAGCTGCAAATGTTTTGTCCAATACTGTAGGTCGCATGAAGGCACCTTCATTGAAAACTGACATTACATCTCGTAACCTTATCTTATATCATACATCAATAACTTGAAGAGAATATTTCAATATTTATAATCAAACCGTAATTTATTTTTTATGTGATAATTACTGTCCATACTAAAATGGAAGGCAGCTTAAAATTAAACACTCCGACTAATGAAACTCCATAGCGCGGCACCGTACTGGCAAAAAGCAACTGTTTCTTATGTTGCTTCGCCCACCTGAGCGATGTATAACTGTGGCGGTGGTGATGATGATGATGATGATGGTGAAATATGAAACCCGGAGCCCTTTGAAACTCAGCCGGCCTCCACTGCTGACGGCTTTGGAATCCATACAAAGGTGTTAAAATCGTTTTAGAGCAGTAGAGTTTATGTAAATTACCGAAGGCGAGCCTTCCGCTGGGTGCATGTGTTATTCGACATCAGCCAAAAGCCTTTCCGCCAACGCATTATCGGAAAATGGGTTTCTTCCACCCCAAGCATGTAAATGGAGAACCTGTTCCCCCGAAACGGGGTAATGAGGTGAGAATTTTGCAGCCAAGCGTTTGTCTTTGAAGGATTTTCCCGGATTTTAAGCTAGCAGCACCATATTTTCATACGAAATTGCTCCGGTAAAGGTGTCTGGTGGTCCGTGAACGATTTCAATTTACTGTGAAAATATTATGCACGTACGATTGAACATTCCAGCAACAGCAAGTAGGAGGTGCCGATAGCTCCGGTTTGTGCAATTAAAATTACTCGATTTAAATAAATGCAGATACTCGGAATGGGATCGCATGAGGGTTGGATTGATTCATCGCGGGTGATCCTACGAGATGTATTGACATAATTATAATCAGGAATACCACATTCATTTATTTCTGACCGAATCGGTCGAATGTGGTTTACCCTCACGATGGAACCGGAGATCAGCAAAGAGAATGTAGGAGTACGTAAAAATTTATGTTTGTTTGGGTTTCGCATAGAACCAATCAATGATGAGGCTATTTGTTGAGTACAAACCGGTAGCACCGGTCTGCCTGTGTTTGCACATCCGCGGCCAGCGAAACTAATGTAAATTTAACGCTGATCCTGTTTCCCGACAAACATTGTGAAAAATTGAAATAGTTTCAAAGAGCAGAGCTTATTTCTCGCCTGCCATTTATCAGCAGTGCATGGTTCGCGTCAATATTTAATTCGATAAATACTGTTTTCACGCGGTGAAAATTCACCGGACATGTTTTTTTCCTCGGTAGTTAGCGCATATGTTAACAGGTGGCGGCACCTAAGCTGCGGAATGTGGGCTAGTGTTTATTGTGCAATGCCGTTTCTATACTAATGACGATCATAGTATTAGCATAACTTAGTCATATCCAACCACATGTCGACATTTTCTTGTAGCTCCAAATTGATGTCATGCTTCATAAACAACCGGAAACATCTAAACTGCAAATTCCATTTCATCTAAACGCATGTATTTCTTTCAACCATTTTTTTTAAAGTTGCCACGTGCACGACTGTGAAGTGGTTCGTTTAATCTTAGGTCCATTAATATTTCCTTTTAAGGAAGCACAACAAATATAAAATCCATTTCGTTGTTTTTTTCCAGAAGTAAAATCGTCGCAGCTGCGACTCAATCAAATGTGTCAACGTGGCAAAAAAGTTTCTTCCATCTTAAATAACAACATTTCGGGTCCATTAAGATTTGAGGGTCATTTAAGCCGTTTCCAACGTACTACGGCTGTTGAAAATTTGCACCTTCTTTTGAAGCTTTTGTGTTTTTCTTTTCGTTTACCCTAGGAAAAACCCTTGATCTCGGTCGGTTTCTTTCGCAGCTGAACGCCATCAAATGTCGAGAAAAACGTTTCCAATAAATCAAAGGATCCAGTTCGATTCCGTGTGTGACTTTGGGGAATCCGGGTTCACCATTATTCCGATACACATGCTTAAGACTCTTTCCATTTGTCGGAGATTACTTCGGGTTGCTTTGACCGTATGGAAAACCCTCGTTAGTCCTTTGATGTTGTCAAGGCAACATTTCTTCTATAACTCACACCACCCACATCACCAGGCCGAGAAAAAATCCACCAAACGACAAAGCTCAGGGTAAAAACTCACTAATGTGTATAATCGTTCCAGTCATGTATACAATCACGTCTGTGGGCTTGGAAAGGGGACCGCTCGCTGCAAATGATGCCATCACATTTTCCTTAAGCGACACACATACCCTCTGCATTGTGGTTTTGATTAGACCACTCAAAGTGAGAACTATTACTTTGACTCGTCATTTTCTTCAGGGGGACCATTTGGCTGATATTTCCTCAGGAGATTTGCCACCGTCGTCGGCCGACTTGCTTCGTGTGACATCCAAACAAATAACAGCTGCAAATATACGGCTAGGTAAACTGCTTACTGATGTGCTTCCTTTGCGGATGGGTTTGGTTGATTGATTTTCTGAAAATGAAATCAATTACGTAGCAGTGTATGACGCAGTTGGAAATTA
>JASCZW010016241.1:0-19057 GCA_034211315.2 Aedes japonicus | reverse complement strand
TTAATGTGAGAGTGAGTGAGGACAACACCAAAGCAACAGCCAGACAGTAACACCGAATTCGGTGTAATGGAAACTAGGTTGGGACTATTTACAACTCCAGCGATACCTGAACTTATTGTCGAGTGGCAAACTCCAACCCGATGCTGAGTTACAAGTAAAAACAAACACTCTGGTGTTCAACACACAACAAGTCGACTCAATTCTGATACCTGATAAAAAAGACAAAACAATAATAGCAGCGTGCACAGCGCACAGGCTCATTCGCCTGGACGGCATCAAATGTGTCATCACTTCAATGCAAAAGAACAATCGGATGTGTGAACAAAAAAAATTAATTTTTATTCGAAAATTTATTTCTATTCGTTCTTTTTCGCACGTAAGGCACCGACGAGGCGGATAACAAATCGTAAAACTAAAGAATTTCTTCAACAAAAATGTGTATGATCAATGTAAAGTATGCTAATTAATTGTTTCGTTCAAGTTTGCTTCGATTTCGGAAAATTAATTACAGACGAACCGTGCGTACTGGTCCAGGTATGCTGGGGCCTATCTAGTGCGCTTCCCTCTATGCATAATGTTTTCTGTTGGCTTCCTTGATTCTGATGCATTGCCGTCAGTATGTTAAGTTTTTTCTTCACTAACCGTCTTGTGACGTTTCTGCCAAACAGACACTTTCTTCGTCTGCGTTATGTGTCGTTTTATAGATTGGCCATCCCCGTTTTGGAGCACTAAGCTCCCGTTGCTTTCATCCGTGACAATAGTACTCTTTGATGGAGAAACCGGGACTGTCCTTACTACGGAGTGTACGCTGAATGATGACGGTGTCCCCGGGTTTTACACGGCATTCCCGCGTACCACGACGAGTATCTTCTCTACGTTTACCTTCCAGTTTCGCCTGTCGATCTCTTTGGTCCAAGAGTGCATTGTCGATAAGCGATTTCTCGTGATTAACTAAAGGTAGTCCACGTCTGATTTTTCTCCCCAACATGATTTCTTCAGGAGGGAGCTGTGTTAGTAATGCTGTGAGCTGCTGTGTTGTGGGCATTCACTGCCTCACGTAGTTCAATAATGTAATTCGTTTTTGTTAGAAATTGCAGCGGATATCGCCTTATTTATAACTTTCCTACTGCTTTCCACCATTCCGTTTTGCTGGGGGAAGAGTGGCGTAGAGAAAACTGCCGTTGTGTGCAGTATTCCCTTTATTCCGCTCCGTTAAATGGAGGCCCGTTGTCCGACTTTATGCTCTTCGGGTATCCTTCTTTTTCAAAGATTTCGTCAAGCACTTTCTTAGTGGATTCGAAGCTTGTTGACTTCACAGGTTTCGCAAAAAGAAATCCTGATCGGTAGTCAATCATGACGAGGATAGAGATCCCTCCGAGCAAAACGTATGGACCGTTAAAGTCGATTGCGATGACCTTTCAGACAACCTTCGGAACAAAAACTCGTTGTATAGGGGTGGGTCTTTCTGGCTTGCCATTGGTTGCACAAGTCTCACAGGATTCCACCCATTTTTGCACTGTAGATGAAAATCCCGTCCACCATACTCGCTGTCTGATGATGCTTTTCATTTTGGCTACAGACGGGTGCAAGGCTTTATCCTGCAACGACGATGGTATAACAGCACAACCGGTTTTTACGATTATTCCGTCACGGACAGATAAGTCATCTCGTATTTTAAGATAGTTAGCGTCTACGTTGTTCCAATTTCTGGTTTCTAAAGCCGCAATGATGCGCTGCAACAATTCCTCTTGTGCTGTGGCGAGTGAAATTTCTCCCTCAGTAAGTAGGTATTTCAATTGAGTTCGCTTCCAACGTTCCGATTTCCCATGGGCTGACGTCTAGACTATGGGTCGGCAATGTTATTATGTCCATGAACGTACTCCACGTCATAGCTATAGGGACTCAATCGAAGCGCCCAGCCATCTGCCCGAGTTAAAGCACGTTTCGATTCCTCCCGTGATCGCTTAAGGATGAACGCTACTCCTTGAGCATTGCACAGCAGGGTAAAGTGTCTGCCCAGGAGAAAATAGGAGAAGTGTTCAACTCCCCAAACCGCAGCGAGTGCCTCACGTTGATTTTGGGCATATCTTCGCTCAGTTGTCGTGAGGGCTTTGGAGGCAAAGCTGATTATTCTGGGGTTACGAGTTTTGCTCTCTTGCACTAGAACGGCCCCCAATGCGCTAGGGGAGGCATCCGTGTACAAGATAGTATTATCCGTTTCCGAATGTCTTTTTGTTTCGTACCCCAGGTCCAAGTTTTACTTGTTACAGTATCCCACAATGGACGTGAAACGGCTGCAAAAATTCTCACATATGAGCTGATGAAAGAAGAAAGGCCTAAGAAGCTTCTTAGTTCGGAAATGTTGGTAGGCTCCCGGAAGTTGCGAACGCTTTTGATTTTTTTCTTCATCAACGTGGAAGCCATCACCGTCCAACTGATGGCCAAGAAACTTGATGCGGCTCTTGTCGTACTCACACTTTGCCGTGTTAAGCGTGAGGTTATTTTCTTTCAATAAGGCTTGCTTCATTTAGAATTGCAACAAACTTTTGCTCATATTGTGGTGCTCCTGGTGGACGGATTTGGAAGTTCTTGGCGCCCACGTGTCGGGAATTTTGTCAGCTTCACGTATGTATTTTTGACATTCCGCAAATCGACTGTACTTTGTAAACAATTAACTCCATGTTGGTTCTTTGGCAAAGCCGAAAGAAGGGAAAAATTGTGCACAGTTATTTGGAAAATTGTGGTCTGCATCTAGGCTAGCTAAACAGCTGAAATTGCCCAGAAATACCGTATGGCGCGTTATCAAACGGTATAAGGAAACATTGACGACGATTCGGAAGCCTCAAGCCAATCGTCGGAGTGGAACTGTCAACCGGAAACTGCGTGCTAAGATTTTGAAGACGATTAAGAGGAATCCCAATCTGTCGGACCGTGATTTGGCCAGAAAATTCGGTGCTGCCCATAGTACCGTGAGGAGAACTCGACTCCTCACGGTACTATGGGAAGGAATCAAGTCGTATCGAGCTAGCAAACAGCCAAATCGGACCATAAAACAGAATAGTGTGGCCAAAATCCGTGCTCGGAAGCTATACGACCAGGTGCTAACCAAGTTCGGCGGGTGTCTTCTGATGGACGATGAAACCTATGTCAAGGCTGACCTCGGGCAAATCCCAGGTCAAAAATTTTACTTGGCAACGGCTCGGGGGGATGTTCCAGCCAAATTTAAATTTGTTTTTGCCGACAAAGTTGCACGAAAATTCATGATTTGGCAGGGCATTTACAGCTGTGGCAAAAAACGAAAGTTTCCGTTACAAATAAGACAATGACGTCGGAACTATACCAAAGAGAGTGTCTCCAAAAACGAATTTTGCAGTTCATCCGATCTCACGACCATCCTGTAATGTTTTGGCCAGATTTGGCAAGCTGTCATTACAGCAAAGTCGTTCAAGAATGGTATGCAGAGAAAGGGGTCCAGGATGTTCCGAAAAACCTTAACCCACCCAACTGCCCCCAGTTCCGTTCTATTGAGAAATACTGGGCAATCATGAAGAGGAGACTCATGGCAAAGGGAAAGGTTGTCAAAGACATCAATCAGATGAAGACCTGGTGGAATAAGATAGCTAAAACGATGGACGAAGAAGGTGTGCGCCGCCTAATGAGCCGTGTTACAGGAAAAATTCGAGAATTCCTTCGAAACCGTGACGAATAATTTTATCCGTATTTTTTCCTAAAAGTATGAAGAAAACGCTACATTTGTATAAAAAATATCTTGAATTCAATAATAAATAATTGAAATACAGGCAATTGTTTTTGTTCCAATTCTATCTGAAGCAAGCTTTATTTGGAGGACTTTGCTAATGGTCTGTCGTAATTCGTCCAATGTTTCCGCGAAAAGAGGAATGTCGTCAAAATAGACTATCGTATTATCTATGCCGGCAAGTAAGTGAACCATCTCACGCTGGAATATTTCGGGGGCGCAATTGACCCCGAACATCAGCCGTGTAAAACGGTACATTCCGTTTTCTGCCAGGAAGGTGGTAAGATCGCGCGATTCTTCGTTTAGCTCAAGGTGGTAAAATGCGTTACTTAGGTCCAACTTCGAGAAATATTTTGAACCATGCAGTTTGACCCGCATTTCGTCAACCAAAGGCATCCGAAAATATTCTCTGTTTATGGCTTTATTCGGCGCTCTCATGTTAACTACGAGTCGGAAGTCTGATTTGCCTTTCGCCACGGCAGACATTCCGCTTATCCAGCTAGGGGCCTTCGTCACCTTTTCGATTATTCCACACTTTTCCATCTCATGCAGTCTTGCCCGGGTGGCCTCTCGAAATGCTGCTGGGACGTTATAATACGCGTTCTTAGCTGGGGGATTGACTTGTCCACACTAAATTTCACTTGCACTCCCGGCATCTTGGGGAAAGTGCTATCGTCGACATTTTCAAAACTGTTAACGCTTTTCCCCACTTGAAGAAGCTTCAAGTCGTGTGCAGTGGACCGACTGAGCAGCGACCTCGCTCCGTCTGGAACGACATGAAATATAGCGGTCAGTGACGGTTTGGATGTTCCTGGTACTTCGACTGTTGCTTTAAACGTGCATTCAACCGGCATTGGTTTGACGGAAGCGTAGGCGCGCAAGCTTTTATTAGGCTGTTTTATGATTTGAAGTTTCGCATGTCCTGCTTGATATTCTCGTTTCAAAAGCGACCAATCCCTGCCTCCGATAACGTTAACGTCAGCTCCGGAGTCGATGAGAAAGCTTGTGGGATTCGCGGAGCCGATGCTGCACTCGACTAATGCATCCTCTAACTTGAGGGCGCTTATGCTCTAAAACAAAAAAAAATGGGAAAATGTGAAAGGATTGGAGGTGGAGTGATACAACGAAGTATTTTGTGATTCATGTGTATTTAAAGCCTTTATTACTAATAATTCAATTAACGTTGCTTTACCTGATCCTCACCAACCTGATCCTCCTCTTCACCGGAGGATTCGACATCGGAATGCTTTGAGATTCGCTTCTGCGCGCGTGCTTGACTGTACTATGAAGTTGGTATCATAGGCATAAGTGCGTGCTGCTTTCACCAATTGCTTATTCCTAAGTCCATCTAGCAACTGGCTCGCACAAAACGATTTAAGCAAAAAATCGGCGATTTTTGCTTGTAATTTGTCAAAGCCCAAGGATGCGGTTGTCGGAATCCGCTTGCTGTCAGCAGGTCTTATTAAACTTAGAGAATTGCAGTTTAACATTTGGCGTATGAATCGAAGGTTCCGTTCGATTTATGCGGAAATAAAACTGGCAGGATCGCCAATGTGCGACTTACCTTGGCAACTTTCGGTGGAAGAAAGAGGAGGATTGGGCAGAGTCGTTCACTTACATAGTCCGGTTATCGGCTGTGTATTGTCACACTTGTAATAACGAGGCAGACGTATGTCTTGTCGTTAGTTAGTTAAGCTCAATCCACTTAGCGTTATGTTTGCTACACAATGTTTGCTACAACAAGTCAATACAAACGGCTTTGCTCAAGACATAAAAATTGTATGTTTCACCCAATTGACGATAGAAAGTGTTTTATAAGAACTAACCTCCAAAACACATTTTTTGTCTGAAACATTTTGTTTTTCATTTTAAGAACAATATAATGTTTTACAAAATTATTTGCAATACCTAAATACAAAACTTTCTAAAAAAAATACTATACCTGCACAATTTCAATGAGAAGAGTTATTGAATTTTTTTCCGTTTTTTTTTCGTCGTATTTTCAAAGGCTGTACCACACTTACGAGCTAGTAGGAGCAAATAAAATTGACTGCATCAAATAGTAAATTAAAAGAGCTTTCAAGTTGTGGTTAGTTTGTCCGTCTTCAACTGTTTGCTGGGAAGTTATGCTCAAAACAAATTTTGTTGGTTTTACTAAATTTTATGATTCAAACAGAATAAAATATTGCGTTGTCATGGTAACCACACCTTCAAACTTATTATTTTAAGCTTAGTTTTACATTTTGTTTGTTATGTTATTTAAATGCTACTTTAATTAACTCGATTTTTATTTCAATTCTTACTAATTATTAACTGAACATTTGTTTTCAAAGCGTTTTTAATTGTAACCGCGTCTGTTTATCATCGCCAGACAATGGGTTCTCATGCTCTTCGGGGCCAACCACAAATGCTTGTAATAAATGGATCTGATGATACTAGAAACGGCTATCAAACTCTCGATGTCTGTTGAAAAAATAAAGTTTTATAAATTTATTCGTTGGTATCAGTATAATATGTATATGCCTCTTCTAACCTTCTTGCCTCTTGAGCTGGTCTACCGTTAACTTTTTTTCAACGATGACCACGCGTTTCGTAAAACCGCACAACACGGTCGCGGAGTACTTGCTGTTTCGACGCCATCTTCGATTGAACTGACAGCACCCGAGCGAAAAGAAACGTGCCTCTCATTTCTCGGGAATCCAGAGAGCAATTCTCTTGGAGAAAAAATAAATACACTGATAGGCAAAATAAAGTGCCCACCTCATCGTTTTTTCAATTTCTCTCATTTACTTGGTTCAAATTTAAGTAAACACACTGTATTTTTTTATTATCTTATTTTTTATATTCTTTTTAAGTTTCACTTATGGAATACTGAAAAAAAGGAGGTTTACTTAAAGC
Source organism: Aedes japonicus (assembly GCA_034211315.2). Classification (NCBI taxonomy): domain Eukaryota; kingdom Metazoa; phylum Arthropoda; class Insecta; order Diptera; family Culicidae; genus Aedes; species Aedes japonicus. Next base: position 12,402 of record JASCZW010016241.1, on the reverse strand, counting down.
AAAAAAAATCAATTTGTGTTGAAAAAAACAGTGACAAAATAAAGTGCCCACTTCATTTAAGCTACAGAAAACATAAATTAAAGTAAAATAAAAGCATTTCAATAATTGATGTGTCCTCCTTTGGCCTTCAGGACCTCCTGCAGGCGCTTCGACATGCTCTCGACAAGGTTCTTTAGGTGCTGTGGATCTAGCTCTTCCCAGGCGCGCTCCAGGGCTTCAAAATAGTTATTTTTATTGGTAACACCAGTTTTGTCAACCCTGGCATCGAGAATCGCCCACAAATTCTCGATGGGATTGAGGTCCGGGCTTTGTGGAGGCCATTCCAGTGGTTTGATCCGACAAGACCGGAAGAAAGACTTGGTGTTCTTGGCAGTATGCTTCGGGTTGTTGTCCTGCTGGAATACGAACTTCTCTTCAAGGCCCGTCTGGATCAGCGAAACCTCCAGATTTTCTCGTTGATGTAAGATGTAAGAATCTGCCGTCATTATCCCGTCGATTTTCACAATGCTTCCCACTCCACCCCACGAAAAACACCCCCAGACCATCACATTTCCTCCTCCATGCTTCATCGTGCCTTGGATGTGGCGCTTCTGAAGCTCCTCTCCCGATCTGCTCCAAACACGAACCCGCCGCTTTCGGTTAAACAGCTCGAATTTTGATTCGTCCGTCCAGAGAACCGTTTTCCAGAACTCTAGGGGCTTATCAGCATGCTCCTTAGCAAACTTAAGCCGTTTGGCTTTGTTTGCCTTGCTGATAAATGTGCGCTACCGGGCTTGCTATTCAACCCCTGTGCTACGAGACGGCGACGAACAGTTCGACCGGAAACTGATAACTGCAGGGTTTCCTGGATCTCGCAGACAGTTACCTTCGGGTTCTTCTTGACTTCGCGCATGATCTTGGTGTCCGTTCTCACATCCGTTTTCCGCTTCCTGCCTCTGCCAGGGCGATCCACCACTGATCCAAACGTTTTAAGCTTCAGAAGAATTTTGCCAACTGCTGCCTTACTGATACTTTACTTCTTAGCGACAATCCGGTGCGATTCACCGTTTTGCACATCATGAACGACCAATTTTCGTATACACAAGGGAATTGCTTTCGAAAGCACTGCGTTCTCTATTTTTTTCAATTGAATCAAATGCGATCACGTATACAAATGCACCAGGTTGAGCCGTTTGCTTCAAAACATGTCAAAATATCAAAACATAAACAATCGAGCAGTCTGCCAATCGAAACTTATCGAAAACATATCGATTTTTGAAGTGGGCACTTTATTTTGTCACTGTTTTTTTTTTCAACACAAATCGATTTTGTTTTTCTTTAAGTTAAACTCCATTTTTTCAGTATTCCATAAGTGAAACTTAAAAAGAATATAAAAAATAAAATAAGAAAAAAACTACACTGTGTTTACTTTAATTTGAACCAAGTAAATGAGAGAAATTTAAAAAACGAAGAGGTGGGCACTTTATTTTGCCTACCATTGCACGCTCCTTACCTTAATTATAGAAAGTTATCGAAATCATTCTCATTTTTTATTGAACACCCGTTATCTATAATGGATAATGTTTAAGTGTATTTAATCCAAAAACAAATTGACAATTAACTGCTATATGTTACACGTGGTACTAATTCAATGTTTTTCGTATAACAATTCTTTGTGTTTCTTCCGCTTCTATTTTTCTTCTACTCCTATTTCTCAACTCTGTCAAATGACAAGCTTTTTGGCGGCCTGAAACCCATTCGAATAGTTGTGTCCAATTAACGTCCAGTGCTACCATGTTGATCGATTTCCTCAACTGTTTTTTTGCTCAACAGTCTTGGTTTCAACATTTTGTTGAATTAACAACTTAAGAAAGCCCAGGGAGATACAAATATTACAGACAATGAAATTTTCCATGTTTCAGTAAATGGGTTTTCCGGCATTTTGCTTTACTGTGGCAAATTTTGTGGCAATTTTTTTAAGATTATGTTTATTTCAAATGTTAAGGAAAATTTTATTACAGTTTGAGTAGTAAATTTGTTGTAACATTTACATTTGAATAAGGACTTATTTTGGATGGTGATATAAACAAGCTAAAACAGATAATTGTTCTTGATAAATCTCCCATAGAAGGAAATTATTTAAGCTTAAAAGGTGTATTCAATAAAAATGGCATACAGATAATCTTCTGTAACTTTTGAATCGTATGAGTAAAAAACCAAGAAATTTGAGAAGATCTTATCCATAGTGTTTTATTTACATCTGCCAAGTTTCATAGTTATACATTCAGTAGTTCCAGTCATGTCGTCGAAACAAGAAATTGTCCGTGAGAAAATTTTGTGCACTCACAATCAAAATCCAGGGGCGTCCCACCGGTGGATTGCTAAAAGGCTTGGAATTGCAAATACAACTGCGTCTCGTGTAATAAGAACCTTCAAGGAGCGTCTGAGTGTCCAAAGGAAGGAAGGGAGTGGTCGTAAAAGTGGTCCAATGGACAGTAAAATGGCCAGGAAAGTCGTACAACAATTCAAGAACCGTCCAAACATGTCAATTCGAGATGTCGCTAAAAAGTCTAAGGTGTCAGTCGGTTTTGTGCAGAAAACCATGATGCGTGCTGGGTTACATGTTTACAAAGTGCAAAAATCCCCAAACCGGAATGAAAAACAAAACATCACTGCGAAAACCCGCGCCCGGAAACTTTACACGAAGCTGCTCACCAAATCCGGTTGCATCGTGATGGATGACGAAACATACGTCAAGGCCGACTTCCGTCAACTTCCTGGGCAAGAATATTTCGTTGCCAAGTCGATGTTCGATGTTCCGGAGGATGTTCAAAAGAAGAAACTATCCAAATTTGCAAAGAAGTTTCTAATCTGGCAGTCGATTTGCGGATGTGGTGAAATAAGTGCTCCCTTCATCACTTCCGGAACAATAAACGGTGCAATTTACACGGAAGAGTGCCTTAAGAAGCGTCTCTTGCCATTCATTAAGAAGCACAAAGGATCAACTCTGTTTTGGCTTGATCTAGCATCCTGCCACTACGCTCGAAACGTATTGGAGTGGTACCGAGCCAACGGAGTCAATTTTGTGCCAAAGGATATGAACCCACCAAATTCACCGGAACTTCGTCCAATTGAAAAATTCTGGGCAATTATGAAAACGGAACTTCGCAAACATCCCAAAACTATAAAAACAGAGCTAGAATTGAAGAAAATTTGGGTAAAAACAACAAAAACACTGGGAAAATCGGTTGTACAAAATTTGATGGGTGGAGTGAAAAGGAAGGTGCGGGCATTCGGGATGGGAGACGAAATTGAATAAAATAAATGTTGTAAATCAAAACTCATTAGTAGTTCTTCATTCCCTGAAAATTTCAAGAAAATCCGATAATAAGTTTTATTTTGATGAGTATATATGTGTGTGCCATTTTTATCGAATACACCCTTTACATGCAAAAAAATTCTACGCCCTTGTTTAATTCATCGAAAACTATTCAAATTTATTCTGCTGTAGCCCTATATAGGAGGCTTTGTCTAACATCATATTATGCTGCAAGTGAGAGCTGAAATTTTCTGTTATCTTTAAAATCATACGCAAAGCAATCATTGCTCAATTCTCACGCACTGATCATAACCTTTCGCTCTCTCCATTTCACGCACAGGTTATTGGCCATTCGGTGTGACGTGGTGTAACATCTACGTTACGTGCGACGTACTGGCCTGCTCGGCTAGCATTCTACACATGTGCTTCATCAGCTTGGGACGCTATCTGGGCATCCGGAATCCACTCGGCAGCCGGCATCATTCGACCAAACGCTTAACCGGCATCAAGATAGTGCTGGTGTGGCTGCTGGCGATGCTAGTTTCGAGTTCAATTACCGTTTTAGGTAGGTTTATGCTCCCTTATCACCAGCAGAAGCAGTAGCTACACAGCAAGTACCACTGGTTATCAATAATCTTTATGTTCTATGATAATCACTGCGAATCAGCTTTAATTGCGTGCTCCTGAGCCATTGCCACCAGCTGCTGCTGCTGCTGCTGCTGCCGTTGGTATATTTATTGATTAATCCATTTTGTTTGCCATTCCATCGATTACACGCCATTAGGTATCATCAACAAGAACAACATCATGCCCGGTCCCCAGGAATGCGTTATCAACAACCGGGCGTTCTTTGTGTTCGGCTCGCTCGTGGCCTTCTACATCCCCATGGTGATGATGGTCATTACGTACGCTTTGACAGTACAACTGCTGCGGAAAAAGGCCCGCTTCCTCCAGGAACATCCGGAGGGAGAACTCTTTCGAAGGTAAGGAAGGCCGGGTGAAATGGAGACGAAATTAACTCCATCTGTGGGCATTTATCCAGAAGCATCCACGTGGGGGCTGTCGGAAAATTTAAGTCAAATAAATAATCACACCAGTCTTATCCAAGGTGCGAGGGTTGCGTCACGAACGATTAATCGGAAAATTAATTATAATTTAACATGCGATGAGACTGGTTGAATAATGATAGGGGTGCTGTTTGCTCTGACAGGTGTCCATTATTTGAATCATTAAATAGATGATTTAATGATTAATGGTGACTAATTTGCGCAAGCTTGTGATCTTTATAAACTATGTGACTTGTGTAAGGTTGTTTGAGGGTATTATTGTTTACTAATTTTTATGACAAAAACAGAGAGATTCCTTCGTGAAAATGTCCTATAACGTTTCCCCTCACACACTAACAAACATAACAAACAATAAAAAAAATCACATCGGAATACAAAGTAAATCTTTTCTGTTCCTAGACTAGGCGGTCGCTTGTCGAAAACGAAGCAAACATCAACCGGCAACGGCGGCAGTGGAGGCATCGGTACCCAAAGTGATGACTTGGTTTGCCTTCCTTTGAACCATCCTCTGGAAAGGCGACAGAACAGCATCAACAACAGTAGGAAGCTGCTGCCTTTTGGCGGGACGTCACCCTGGCGGCTTCATGGTCCCAGCTCCGACAGGTAGGTAGGTAGGATAGCTCACAGGCAGGCAAATAAACTTAAGAATTTCATATGGTGCAACTTATGAACGAGTGAATTTCATAAGTGTGACTTATGAAGGGATTTTGTTTAACACGACATTGTTCTTGTACGCCCCGTAGCACTATATGTTTTCAAGCATTAATATGGAAAATGAATTCGGGAACTCGACGGCAAATGGCTGGCGCGATGTAGTGTCGGAATGCAAGTACTTCTTTCTTCGTGCAGACTGTGACCCCGGGGGTTGATGGGATTAGACCTGAGATGATTCGGAAGTCTGTATTGTATACCGGGGCGAGTTTCTCCGACAGCACCCCTCCGTCGAGGCTGGTAATCTCAAGGCTATACGTGATTCTGCTGTTGACAATGCACTATGGTCCAGATCACGCATTTACGAGGAAACATGCTCCCAGCGCCTAAACTTGAAATTTCACAGCAAAGTGATGTTCTACAACATGGTTTGTATCACTAAGGCCCATTTTTTTATGTTGAATAAATTAGGGTGGTCCGCATTTTCACAGAAATACAAAAACTAACTTTTTTATTCGCTGAAATAGACGTTTACATTTTTTAGCAAAGTTGTATCGCAAAAAAATATTTTCCTATCTAAATTTTGTTGTAGCTTGAAAATTGACCGATTTAGAGCAATTTTCCCTCATCAACTTAGGGTGTACCATAAAAAAATGTTTTTTTTTTGTCCTAACTTTTTTATTTCAAGTCCCATCGTACAGTTGTATTCCAAGGAGTTTTTGAACTTTCAAAGGGGCATACTTTGGTATACAAGTTTTGCCGCTAGCTTCAATAACTCAATAGTCATTGAAGTTTTTCTAAAACAAATACGCCCTTTTCAAATGTTGATTTCTATGATTGGGGCTAACAGAAAAAAAGTTAAAGACGTCATTTAGAAGGGCAATGGAGTTGAGTGTATATTAGCGGCAACACCGCGAATTTGATTTAGTCGCGGAATAACTTAGTTTTCTCGATGATTTTAACGCTGATATAACGTGAAAGGTATTAGAAAGTGTGACTCGTAGTGCTTACCAGGTGATTTAAAAAAAGTTCGGATCGAATCCATCAAGGTAGTGCAGAAATAAAGAGTTTTAGAAAAGTTGAAAACCACGGTATTGCATAGTCCATTGTGTGGATAGAGGGCTTTATGATAAATAGCCTAAAGTGAGTGCCTCTTGCAATACAACGACCAGCCACATGTGCTACGGTTAGATACGGTCAAAATTTGGTCAATATCAACTTGACGTATTTCTTTCAATTTTGCATTTAAAAAACCTGAACACCCCTCATTTTGAAGGTGTGTGTGTGTGTAGAATGTTGCTCCTATTTTGATTTTGGAATTCACTCTTCAGTTGTCAAAATGCCGTCCAAGCAAGAAGAGCAGCGTATCAAAATTTTGCTCGCGCTTCGCGAAAATCCGAGCTACTCGCACGCAAAGTTGGCAAAATCGCTAAAAGTTGCCAAATCAACCGTTACAAATGTAATTAAAGTGTTTGGGGAACGTTTGTCGACAGCCAGGAAGTCTGGATCGGGCGGAAATCGAAAACCGGAAGCCGCTGAGACGACAAAGAGAGTTGCCGGTAGTTTCAAGCGAAACCCTAACCTATCTCTCCGAGATGCCGCAAATAAGCTGGGTGTATCGTCTACAACCGTGCATCGAGCCAAAAAACGAGCCGGACTATCGACTTACAAGAAGGTAGTGACTCCAAATCGCGATGATAAACAAAATACGACGGCCAAAGCGCGATCCCGGAGGCTGTACACGACGATGCTGACGAAGTTTGACTGCGTGGTAATGGACGACGAAACCTACGTCAAAGCCGACTACAAGCAGCTTCCGGGACAGGAGTTTTATACGGCAAAAGGAAGGGGAAAGGTAGCAGATATTTTCAAGCACACGAAACTGTCAAAGTTCGCAAAGAAATATCTGGTTTGGCAAGCCATCTGTACCTGTGGCTTGAAAAGCAGCATTTTCATAGCTTCCGGGACTGTCGACCAAGAAATTTACGTGAAAGAGTGTTTGAATAAACGTCTGCTGCCTTTCCTGAAGAAACACGGTTGTTCCGTACTGTTTTGGCCGGATTTGGCATCTTGCCATTACGGTAAAAAGGCCATGGAGTGGTACGCCGCCAACAACGTGCAGGTGGTTCCCAAGGACAAGAACCCTCCCAACACGCCAGAGCTCCGCCCAATTGAGAAATACTGGGCTATTGTCAAGCGGAACCTAAAGAAGACCAAAAAAACTGCTAAGGACGAGCAGCAGTTCAAGGCAAACTGGCTTTCTGCGGCGAAGAAGGTGGACAAGGTGGCTGTACAAAATCTGATGGTAGAGGCAAGCGTAAGGCCCTGCAATTCGGATTTGGAAAAGCGGAAGCCTAACTGATTATTTTTCCTGAATTTTATACTAATTGAACATGAAAAAGAAATTTAATTTGATTTTTTAAATAAACGATTTCACCGATTTACACGCGTTTTCCCTTGACCAAATTTTGACCGTATCACCCTTTATTTTGATTTGAGACCCCTCCATTTTCTGAAAGGGGGGGAACCTATTCAAATGAAACGCAAATCCTTGCATAACTCGAGAACTAATAAGAGAAATGGAACCAAATTTCGCATGTGGAAGTTTTTGAAGGAGGGAAATGTTTCTATTGTAATTTGAGACTCTTCCGTCATATGAGGAGGAAGGGGGGCATGAAATGTTTTTATGGTGGTTCAAAGCCCCTCTTCCCTCTAAAAAGGGGGGCTCTCATACAAATGAAACAAATTTCAACCAAACATGAGAACTATACCTACTGCTTTGCAAATTTGTATTCAGTGGTTCTTGGGTCCGGGAAAGCATCTTATGATAGTTCAAGAGCCTTCCCGCTTCTTGAAAGGGTGGGATTCCATGCAAATGAAAAACAAATTCCTGCATAACTCGAGAACTAATCAAGCAAATGGAACCAAAATTGGTATGGGCGAGTTTTTGAAGGCAAGAAATGTTTTTATGGGAATTTGAGACCTCTCCTCACTCTGGAAAGGGGAGGGGGGCTCCCATACATACGAAACACAAATTTAAACCAAACTTGAGAACTATCCCTACCGCTATGCAAATTTGTATGCAGGGGTTTTCGAGTCTGGAAAAGGATCTTATGATAGTTCGACACCCCTTCCGCCTTTAGAAAGGGGGGCTCCCATGCAAATGAAAAACTTTTTTCTGCATAACTCAAGAACCAATCAAACAAATGGAACCAAATATGGCATGTGGAGGTTTTTGTGGGACTCCTCTTTGGAAGAAGGGGCTCTCATACAAATGAAACACGAATTTGAGCCAAACATGAGAATTATCCCAACAGGTATAACTATTTTTATGCAGGGAATTTTGGAGTCGGGGAAGGTTCTTATGATGGTTCGAGACCCCTCCCGCATCTGTAAGGGGTGCTCCCACACCAATGAAACACAAATTTCTGCATAACTCGAGAACTAATCACGCAAATGGTACCAAATTTGGGATGTGGGAGTTTTCGGAACCAAGAAATGTTTCTATTTAGGTTTGAGACTCTTCCCCTCTCTGGAAGGGGTGGGCTCTCATGCAAATTAGATACAAATGTCAACCAAACATGAGAATCATGCATACTGTTAGGAAAACTTATATGTAGGGGTTGTTGAGGCCGGAGAAGGTTCTTATGATGGTTCGAAGCTCTTTCCCCGCCTGGAAGGGAAGGACTTCCATACAAATGAAACACAAATTTCTGCAAAGCTCGAGTTCTTGGAATTGGAGTTCTTCAAATAGAACCAACTTTGGCATGTGGGGGTTTTTGGGCAGGATTTTTTGCTTAGGTGGTTCGAGACGCCTTCCCTCTGGAGAAGGGAAAGGAGGGCTCTCAAACCAATGAAACAGACATTTGAACCAAACATGAGAATTATCCATGCAATTAAAACACAAAATGTGTATTTCTCGGGTAAGAAGCATATTCTGATAGAAGTTTGAACCCTTTTTTAGTCAAGAATTGGTTGAGTTATTTTTTTTTTAATTCCGTGTCGGGTATTTTCGTCACTGTGACCAATTTTTAGATCTATTGTGACATATCCCCTTTTTGTTGTTGCTTTAGTTATTTTCAGCATGACGCATCACTATTGATAGAAGTGATCGCCAAAGTCTGGCCTAAAGCATTGTCCCAGGACGGTATAACGCTCCGAATAAAGTGTACTACCGTACTGGGGTTTGTTCTCCAAATCTCAAGGGGTTCTAGTAGCCCTTTGTTAAAGAACTTCAGCCTTTTATTGAAAATTGCCGGGCAGTGGCATAACAAGTGTTCCGAGTCTTCTCTTTCCATGTTACAAAATCGACATGAATCATCTTGAAGTTTTCCCTATCAGCTTCAAGTGATAACGGCTCGGACAGTGACCGGTTATAAGGCCTGTATATATTGTTAGATCTTTTTGGTAAGATCTAGTAACTTGCGAGTCATTGAAATGTTTGGAGTAATGAACCGCTTTGATTGCCTAGCTTTGAAAGTGTTGTTCCAGTTTGTCTCCACTTTTAAGCATTTCCAGGCTTTCATCTCCATTCTAAGAGAAGAAGCAGATACACCACAAAAGGGTTCAGGTCCTACAAACTGATGAGACGATCCGAGTCTTGCTAGTTCATCGGCTTTCTCGTTTCCATCAATTCCAGAATGACCAGGAACCCAGTACAAATTGACTTGATTTCGACAAGACAATTTCTGAAGTGATTGAACACATTCCCAAACACGTTTGGACGTGCATATTGCTGACTTTAAAGCATTCAGAGCTGCTTGACTATCCGACAAAATGCATATATTTGAATATCTATAGTTTCTGCGTAAGCATATAGCAGAACATTCCAGAATTGCTTGAATTTCAGCTTGGAATACAGTTGGCCACTTTCCCACTGGGATTGAAAGGTTAATCCCTGGGCCAGTTACCCAGCTCCCACTTGATTGTTCATTTTTGAACCGTCTGTATGAAAACAATCGATCCTTGGCGGAGGTTTGGGCCACCTCTTGCCCACGAATCACGCCCAGGATCAATAACTTGATATGAACAATCAAAGTTGTATTTTTCTCCATCCAATCTTCGTTGTTCATAACTAAGGGATTAACTTTTACAATTTTAAGAATGCTAAGATGTCCTATTAGATCACCTTCTAAAAGGTTCGCAAACCTTCTGATCCTTAGTGCGGTCTTTTCAGCTTCTAACTGTATGAATTGATGCAATGGCAACATAAAAAGTAATGCATCCAGTGCCTTCGTTGGTGTACTTCTCATTGCACCGCGTATTGAACAAGTTGCTAGTCTTTGAAGTTTTTCTAACCTTCTTTGTGCAACAGTTTCTTTTGTTTTTGGTCACCAGACCAATGAAGCATAGGTAATCTTGGGTCTCACAATTGCCGAATAAATCCAATGGATCACTTTTGGCCTTAGTCCCCATTGCTTACCAAATGTTCTTTTGGCTATCCATAGAGCATTTATCGATCTGTTGATTGTCTGCTCTAAATGAAAGTTCCAATTTAGTTTGCTGTCAAGAAATACTCCAAGGTATTTGACTGTATTTGAAAGTACCAAATGTGTGCCTTTCAACCTTAAGTTCTCAATACAGTATTTTCTCTTCTTTGTAAATGGCACAATAGTAGTTTTAGAAGGGTTTATATTCAAGCCTTCCTTATCACACCACGAAGATACATAATTTAAAGCACTTTGCATTCTGTTTGCAATGATACAGTCGTATTTACCGCGTACTATTAAGACTATATCATCTGCAGAAATCAACTACTTCAAACCCTAGGGTTTTCAGATTTTTAAGAAGATCATCAACTATTATAGACCACAATAAAGGTGATAATACGCCTCCTTGTGGACACCCTTTACAGCTCTAATACTGATGGATGAGCTTCAGAGGTTTGCTGATATTTGTCTATTTGATAACATCTCGTTAATCCAATCGACAATACATTTGTCGAAACCAAGTTTCATCATTGCTTTAACCATTGAACTATGAGATGAATTATCAAATGCTCCTTCAATGTCTAGGAACGCAGCTAGTGAGATTTCCTTAGCTTGAAAAGATTTTTCTAGTTTAGTAACAACCGCATGCAACGCTGTTGCCGATGATTTACCTTCCTGATAAGCAAATTGATGTTTACTCAGAGGAGTTTTGAGTAAATATGTTGACTTTATGTATTCATCAATAATTTTTCCATTGTTTTAAGTATAATTGACGATAAGCTTATGGGCCTATAGGATTGAGGTGAACTTTTATCCTTTTTATTAGCCTTAGGAATAAACGTCACACGCACTTGTCGCCACGCTGTCGGAAGGTAGCTTAATGTTAAACTTGTCCGAAATAGTTTTGTTAGAATGGGTAATAGAGTTGACTTTCCCTTCTGCAGTAGTACAGGATAAATTCCATCCCTACCAGGTGATTTGAAGGGTTCAAAAGAGTCAATCGCCCATTCGACTTTTCTTTCGGTAAAAATTGTATCGGCCAAAGAACAAGCATCAACCCTGGCTCTATCTACTCCAGTCGTTCCATTCATTGTTAAATGAACATGCGTCCCTGGTTTCATCAAGGCCAACTTTTGATGCAGGTATACTTTGGTCTTCACTCGAACTAATGATAGAACATGGAAAGTGTGTTTTCATCATCAATTCCAAAGTTTCACTTGCTGATGAAGTAAAAGAACCATCCTCGTTTTTAAGAGTGCCCAGCCCATTGGAGTGATCTTTAGAGAGGATTTTCTGCAATCTGGCAGTTGCTGGAGTACTTTCAATGTTTTCACATGTATGCCTCCAGTGTATCCTTTTAGATCTCCGTATTTCCTTATTATAACTAGTGAGGGATTCTCTGTATTGTTCCCACTGTTGTGTTCGTTTAGCCCAGTTAAAAAGCTTCCGGGTTTTCTTACGAAGTTTCGGAAGCTTGTTGTTCCACCATGGTACATTCCTATTTGTGGAACGTTTCTTAGCGATACAACTTTGATTAAAAGCATGTTGAATTAAGTTTGAAAGTTGCTTTGCATTTTCCTCAAGTTCTTCACAAGAGTTCGAGTCATTTGTTAAGGAGTCTTTGCTCACTTCTAGCCTTGAGTTATAAAGCTCCCAGTTTGTTTTTCTGGGATCTTTTATAGTTTGTATGAGTTGTTGATCAGCCTCATAGTCAAATAATATTTGCAAGTGATCCGACAACGATACTTCTTGCGATACATGCCAATTTTTAATTTTGGAAGAGATTTTCGGACTACACAGCGTCCGATCAAGGACTTCCTGTCTAATTGCATTTATAAAAGTGAGAGCGTCTCCTCTGTTACATAAATCTATTTCATTTTTCGATATATAGTCTACAAAGATGCTCACCTCTGTTGTTGATGTCCGTGCTGGCCCATATGGAGTGATGAGCATTGGC